>SMGT01013365.1:205879-226923 GCA_004794575.1 Lanistes nyassanus
ATAAGTGACTGTAACTGAGCCATGATAACGGAGTAGCTACTTGCAATAAAACAAGTGACTGTAACTTAGCCCAAAAAGGCAGCCATGCTAACTGATGCTTTGTTTCTTGTTCACCTCGGCAGCAACCCAAGGCATTTGACTACGAGCACAGTGAGTTGCTGCTGTACCAGAACATGGTCATGCGCGAGGCTGGCATGCTTACCAATGCCCTTCAGCACTTGCAGGAATATGAGCAGCAGATTGTTGATCGCCTGTGTGTGTGTGAAACCAAAGGTAAGGCAGCCACTAGACAGGGCTGATTACAGTCCCATGGCCAAACACTTTTGATCTGTTGGCTTTTTTAAAAAAGAAAGAACCCAGAACTGCATCGTTTTGTTTGAGTTTTGTGTGGAGATGCTTTAGCTCCTGTTTGTGCCATTTTGTTCGTCTATTTCTGGTATAACATGCTGTGATTTTAGTGGTGATCCGTTTTAAAATTTCTAGCTTAAAATGATGCAGATCCACTGTTTTTTGGTCAATCAGTGACACCAGTAAGGATGATAAGGAGAGGAAATAAGAGAACTTGAGTGGGGGGTAGGTGAAGGGAGAGGGTGGCAAGAAAATATGAAAGGCATGAGATGTTGCCGTGTGCAGCTGGTTTAGCACCTGGGCATTCTTACTGCCTGTTCATGGGTAAAGGTAAACGTGAAATACACGGAGTGAATGGGCTTTATCACCACTCTTTTGACTGGCAAAGCAGCTACGAATGCTCATGCAAGCTGGGCCTGGGGTATTTGGCTGCAAATATGGTCCTTAGGAAAGATGGTGTCACACACCACTCGGTAGCTCCACCTTACATTCACCAAGCGACCAAATGCGTGTGGAGCGTGCTGGTCTTACGTCTGACTCCTCACAAACACAAGACAATGGGACAATGTAGTTTTCCAAAAAAGGACCTGGGCTTATTTATTTAAACTACATGGTCGCACTTATTCTCCGATACTCACGCACTTAGCAATTCTTACATACACAGCAGCTTCCAACTAACTCCCACAAATCGCAGCCCGTGTACACAAACTATTTTACTAACATCATGACTGCTCACTCTCATCTATCGAAAATATCACAATACTAACCAGTCGCAGCTTCTCTCTCTTCGTGTTTTTACGCAAGTCATTTCTTCGCATATAATCAACATTCTGAGCCATTCTTTCTAGCTGCTGTTCTTAGAGTCTGGTTCTCCTTCACCTTAAGTGTTTTTACACAGACTAAAACAATGAGAGTAATTATCCACAAAGGATTTCAGAGTGTTGTCACACAGATTTACTGTCAAAAGTGATTATCCATAAAGGATTTCAAAGTGTTTACACACAATGTCAAAAGTAATTATCCACAAAGGGTTTTTGCAGAAATTTGTAGCAACTGCTCTACTCACTACTCAAACTTATAGTGAAATACAATTTGTAATGCGCTGGTTTGCTACTTACCCCACCCTGCAGTAACTACAAGCACAATGACTGCCACCATCTTGAACTGTCGCTGTATGTTTTAGGCCGTAAGTGTAAAAATCCCTCAAATTAACGCTACGCGCTACATACAAGAATCAGATTGATTTGCAGATGTAAGCAAATGCTGAATAAAGTGTTTTTTTACCTTAATATTTGCCATCTTCTCAAAGTTAGTTAAAATCCAGCATAAATGAGGTCACTGAAATCCACTGTGCAAAAATCTCCCAGTCACTCCCATTGCTCATCGCCTAGTCAGAATGAAATCAGCTGAAAGTGCCAGTCTCTGGTTGAGTCATGTAGAGTCGGTGAGAAAGGTTAAAAACACAATCCTAAGTTTTATGACTAGAATGACTCCTTGCATTGGAGTAGTGGTCAAAATTTTCCTTTGTGGGAGGGTAGGGGATGTCTTTGTATGCTTGGTGTTGTGGGTCTTGGGGAGGGAGGGCCATTGGTTTTTTTTATGGCTGACATGTTCTCAAGGGGTGGGGGGGGTGGGGTGGGGGTGGCTGGGTTTATTATACCTGATGTGTTCTCATTCATTTTGTTGAGGGGGTTGGATGTGTCTTTTTATTCCTGCGGTGGTCTCATTCTGTGGTTATTGCGGTCCCTACTGCACACATCCATTCATTGCTGATGCAGTGAATAATGCTAGCACTTTTTATTATGTAGCGGAATTACTGCTGAAGCTGGGACGTAGGGAGGAAGCGGCCGTTCTCTACCGTGAACTTCTCAACCGAAACCCTGAGAACAGAGCTTACTATCATGGATACGAAGAAGCTACAAAACAAGGTATTTGTTTCTAAGTACATATCCCAACATGGTCATTTCAAGTGCCAAAAGGTTTCTTTTCATGGAGTTTTTGGTGCCAGCTTTAATCGAAAATTATTTCTGTGTCTGTTTCTAGATACACAATAAACATACCCCTTATAAAGTCAAACTCTGTAGCTTAAATATACAAAGATTAGTATTTCAAATGAAGATTTTGGGTATATAGGAAAAGCTGTTTGATTTAGTGGCAGTAAAGAAATATTTAAAATCTTTGAAGCCTTGCATTAGACTGATGGCAGGAGGGCCTGCGAGCCGTGTGTAGCAAGTCTTGTGTTCATGTTTGGGTTTCAGAAAATCTTGAAGACCGACTGGGTTTCTACAAAGAAATGTCTGAGATGTTTCCGCGGGCCACCACCCCTAGGAGACTGCCCTTGACGTTTACCGCTGGTGAGTAGCTTGTGAGAAGAAGAGTTTTGTAAGGCAGTACTGGAAAGAAATGATTGTTACATTAGCCATGGAAAACTGATATTTTATGGTATTCTCATCAAATATCAAATGACAGCCTATGGTTCCATATTGTTCAATAATGCAGTGAGCATGTTGTCCAAAGAAAGTGCAAATGACAGAATTGTTGAGGAACTATTGTTGTGATATTTCTGCTGAAAATGAGTGCACTGTCCCAAAAGGCAAAATTCAGCTCAGAGAAAACATATCTGTGGTTGATCTAAACACTGTGTTAGAACTAGTTAACTCTAGGTTTCAGACTGTTACTACCACTGCAGTTGCAGGGGCACATGGATTTCGGCACAGTTAAAATAAATGCTGCTTGTAAACTACCACCAGTGCAGTAATGTACTTTACGTATTTCGAAAGATCAATTTTTGAATATCAAAATAATTATAGAGTTGTACCGAAAAAATGTTCAAAGGACTTACTATTTGGTGTTAGATGTAGTCACTGTATGCATTGTAAATGCCTACGCAGATTTTTCGATATGATTTCCCCTGTGGTCTCTATGTGTCTTATTTTTAAAAAATGTAGAAAAATCTATCCCTGATAAAAAAAAAATTCCAATGCAGGCTAAAAGAAAAATTTAAAAACAATAAAATGATTCCCACCTAAAATCCATCTGGTGTAAATTCTGTGTAAAATGCTGCATTGAAAAAGGCATCCAAGTGAATGCAGCAAAAGGTGGGGCCAGTTATCTCGCAATTATCTCACAAACTACCAAACAAGATTTCAAGATCATAGTTTAGAAGAAGTCGTGTATGGTCTGAGGGTGTGGTCTAAGGGAAGGAACTCTTGGTGAAAATTTTTTTAAGTCAGCACCACATTATCAGAGCAACAGTCTATCAAGTGGATAAAATACTTTGCGGCCTATGCCTGGTGAATGATGGCGAAGTGTTAATGTGAAAGACAAGTATTGCATAAGCCTTGTGTTTCCTATTTGCGTTGCGATTGTTGATTGAGAAACCGCATCTGAGTGCAAAATATTTTTTAAATAAATGGGTTCAGGGCATTTCAAGTAGATAGCAGATCTGACCTGGTAGCAATTCACAGAACTGACCTGGCACCAATTCGCCAGTTTCACACAACCTTACTCAAAGGTAGATGTTCACATATTTAGCTGTTTTTGCTACTAATTTTGTTAAAAAGTGATCAGACAAATGTTAAGTTACATGTACTCAGTGATACTGTGTGTTTACATTTGTTGCCTTTATTTATCATGTAGTATTTTTTCAGTTACTAGTGATGTAATGCAGATGTCACCCAATTCAGATACATGGAACGAAAACATTCATAAAGGAAACAATCTGCAATGAAGTCAAGACTACTTTTTAACTCTTTGAACTCAAGGTGCTCAGATGCAAGAAAATCTCTTAGAATCAGATAGAATTTGGCATGTTTAAAAAAACATACTGCCCGTAAATAAATTACTTTCATTAAGTTTATATAGTACTTACTATTTGGTCTCGGAGGTAGTCACTATTTCCACAATAAAAAGTGTGTGATGAATTCCTCGTCACTGCGTGTACACTTTGCGAATGTGAATAAATCCAACAACACTGGTCAGCACTGAAATCGTTACTGACTGAAAAAGGTCCTAATCTGTAGTATGTTGGTGTGCTGAACACGAATATGACATCACTGAAATCGTTACAGACTTAAAAAGGTCCTAATCTGTAGAATCTTGATGTGTTGAACACGAATATGACCATGAAAATTTTTTTTATTGGCTCTCGTTTTGAAGATATTTCATATAGTTCATTTTCTTTGTTTCACCGTGTAAATTTCTCCAGTAGGACTGTAACAACATCCTAAATAAGCCTAGAATGATGTAATATTGCATCACATTGCATAATACCATCATGCACACATCATCCAGAATTGATTGCATCATTTTCTGATGCCATGCTGTGCTACTGCCAAGCGGCTGCTGAAGTAGGCTCATGTCAGCAGTGTACTATATAAAGCTCAGTCGGAAAGGTTGAGTATTTAAAGTATTTCAGACTTTGTGCGGTACAGTTTAGATGAAACTGTTATTATTTTATCCATTTAGTTACAATACAGAACACTAATGCCTCAAACGTTAATTAATACCATGGACAATTTTTCCTATATTTGTGGGGAAGTGACATTTGCCAACCAGAAGAAAAGTATCACTTCTCAAGTGAAGAAGGCATATCATCTTTACTTCGGATGCAAGCTTTGGGCCCCGCATATATGCTGTGTTACATGTACAACACAGCTTTCACAGCGGTTGAATGGCAAAAGACCATCAATGCTGTTTGCAGTCCCCATGGTGTGGAGAGAGCCAAGCAACTACACAAATGACTGTTACTTCTGCTTGCTTCCTCCTCTTTCCGGCGGAATAACGAAGCAAAAGAAGTTGAGAATAGTCTACCCAAACATTCCGTCTGCATTGAGACCAGTTCCACATGGTGAGGGACTTCCTATTCCAGAACCTCCAGCAGAATATTCTCTTGATTCAGCTGATGAGGACGAGGGTGAGCCGACCTGTTCTTCTCCTGGACCTTCACCATGCAGTGATCCAGATTTTCACTGTGATGGTCATCAACCCCACACAGAATAACACAGGAAGAACTAAATGACCTGGTTTGTGATTTGGACTTATCCAAGAACAAGGCAGAATTGCTAGGTTCAAGACTCCAACAATAGAATCTTCTAGAAGAAGATGTCACAATTGCTTCATATCGAAAACGTCACCAGCAGTTGGAGCCTTTCTTCATAAAGGAAGGTAATCTGGTATTCTGTTCCGATATGGAGGGCCTCATGAATGCCTTAGAAATCACTCATGACCCACAAGAATGGAGACTATTTGTAGACTCTTTGAAACTGAGTCTTAAGGCTGTGGTTTTGCACAATGGAAACCGTCTTCCATCTATTCCAGTGGTGCATGATGTCCACATAAAAGAGACGATAACTTAACTCTTTGGCCCCGTAGGGACCCGCAGGGCTAGCAACCCCAGAGGCCGCATAGAGGCCGCATAGATATAACGTTTAAAAAAAATTACCGCTTAAAAACTACCACACTCACAGCAATATATTTTACATATTTAGAAAGATCTATTCTTCGGCAACACAATGGAAACAATACTTTTTAGTTGAAAATATTAAATACTACTTACTATTTGGTCCCAAATACAGTCACTTTTTGCACACAAAACAACACACAACAAATTAAACCCGTAGATCCAGTGTGAACGACGGAAGTAGACCTGAAGGGTCACTACACTAAACCTCGTTTGGCAAGCCGAAACTGTTTCCGAAACTCATTTAGACAGTGCAGGGGAAACAACCGACGATAGAGCTTCACAATAATATAAGGTTTACCTCCCTTACACCGTTAAATGCGTCGCTGCAAAGTTTTGAATTCGTCGTAAGTTTGTCGACACCGCGTCCTCTTGGGTCATTTACGCCGCCGCCGGTTAACCGGCGGTATAGTCGCCAAAGAGTTAAAGCAGCTACTGAATTCCATTAAGTATAACAAGTACAGCTGGCACCTCTGTGGTGATTTGAAGGTAGTTGACCTTTTATTGGGACTGCAGCAGGAATATACAAAATACATGTTTCTTATGTGAGTGGGATAGCCGAGCGAGAGAATTGCACTATTTGCAGAAGGAATGGACTCGCAGACAAAATGTAGCAGTTGGAGAGAAAAATATCCAGCACCCAGCTCTGGTCAAGCCTTACAAAATTCTGCTACCACCCCTTCACATCAAACTAGGTTTGATAAACAACTTCGTGAATGCCGTGGAGCAGACTTTGTCAGCTTTCCGATATCTGCACGAAAAACTCCCTTGTCTCAGCAAGGCAGAGATTAAAGAGGGAGTTTTTGTGGGTCCTCAGATTCGAGAGCTCTTCAAAGATGACCGGTTCAACAACTGCAGGGTGATGCGAAACAACCATGGAATGCTTTTTGCCCAGTGTCTACAAACTTTCTCGGGAATGTTAGAAGAAGACATGCTGATGCAGTATCAGAAACTTGGCTGCAATATGTCTCTAAAGATCCACTTCCTTCATTTCCATCTGGATTTCTTTCCTGACAACTGTGGTATGGTTAGTGATGAACATGGCGAACGTTTTCATCAAGATATCGCAACAATGGAACAAAGACACCAGGGAAAATGGTCCACTACCATGCTGGCTGACTACTGCTGGACACTCCCCAGAGATGCTCCCAAACAGCGTTACAAGAGGCAGGCAAAGAAATCTAAGAAGTAGTCTATGACTTGATTTTTTTTTACAGGTATTAACCATAGGCCTATTGCTATTGGCATGCATTTTGTGATGTAAATGATAATTATAGCAGATTGAAAAAAACTAGAGCCAATTTTGCATTTTGACTGTCATATTCGTGTTGAGCACATAAAAATTGATAAGAAATGACTAATTTTATTTCAGTAACATGACTTTTGGAAAAATTTGTTGACAAATGTAATCAGACATATTCGAGTTTTTAATCTGTTGATGAATGCTTCCATCATGAAATATTTATGTGGTACTAAAGTAGTAATTTTCCTATCGATCCCCTTCTATAATGTGATATCCGCTCTATCCACCGCGGCATTTTGAATGGTGTACACAGACCTGGTGTGGTGGTCTGTTCACTAAACATCTTTGGAGAGCCAAAACTAGAGACGTTAAGGAAATGGGCTTGTTTATGGAAAATGACGTTTAATGAACAAGAAAAACAGGTGACTGCCGCTTGGAGTAAATTCTTTCTTAAATTTAAAACAAGGGAACTGGACCAAGCTAAGACATGACAAAGACAATCTACATGTTTCGGGGCACTACCCCTTCATCAGGACGACACAAAAACGACAACAACAAAAACAGAAGAAAAAGACTTGCTTCAGTAGATGTGGCGCATAGGCTGGACAGCAGGAAAATGACTAAGGGACAGTGAGTGGTGTTTAACCCTGCTTACTGCTGTGGCTTAATTGTGCATATCCGCTTGAAAAACAATTTCTTGACTGTGCTTTCAGGGGAGAGTTTCAGAAATATTGCTGACACCTACTTGAGAAAAGAGCTGCGGAAAGGTGTACCCCCGCTGTTTGTTGTCCTCAGACCTCTGTACAGCGACCCTGAAAAGGTCAAGATCATCGAGGAGCTGGTGACTGGTTATGAACAATCCCTGAGGGAAACCAGTCGCTTTGACAGAGGTGAGATCTACAGCCTAACTGCAGATTGGTTGCTGCAATGGCCCTCTTCTAAAGAGGGATGTGGAAGAGCAAATCCAGTTCACCTTCTAGCATGACACTGACTTGCTTTAAATACATGAAGTTCTGTTTCATGACATGATATGGTTTAAATATGTGACAGCGTTGCTGTACGTATTTGTGTCCTCACTGACCAATGGATTGTTGCTGTGTGTAAAGCTATTACCTGGTCATGGACGTGGACTTCTTGTTTGCCTCATCCTCTCTCTGTCTTCCCCCCCCTCCCCCACTGGCACACCTGAATAGCCCAGGGATAAAAAACCTGAGCTGGTTATTCTTTGTGGATTAGATATGGGAATCATCTGTCGAAACGTTGATTTCCACCAAACTAGCACCACAACCCATTTAAATGAAATTCTTGTCCGTTGCGGCAAAACGTTTTCTGGGGATCATAAGGAGAATAGCACCATGCTTTAGCTTCTTTCACTACGTGGCCCTGTTCACCAGCTATAGTCAGTGTCAAGTTGCAACTTAATTCTTGTGGAATGACAGCATAAGTCTTTCAAGCATGTGACCCTCAGGGTCGCCAGAGTTCCGTCATTTAACGGATTACCATTTTTTTTACATCAACAAAAAGGTCATTCTTGTAAATCAACTGAGGTGGGGTAGGACCAGTTTTACATTTTCTGTTCCATGTCAAATGGAGGACCTCTGGTGATGTGTTCTAATTCTCATGGTTGCTTTAGCTATTTTGGACACTGTGGCTGTACCCAACATTTTGAACATGAAGGTACCCAGAGCCTTTCCTAATTTGTAATGGTTGGTTGAGAATCCTGAATGTGTTGGCTTTTGCAGCCACTGGGGATGTTATAAAGAACTGGGTATGACAGGACTGTGTAAGGGTCTTGGCTTCCATTTCATTGGTGTTTTGTGTGTGACCAGAGGCCAGTGGCGACCTGGAACCAGCCACTGGGGATGTTATAAAGAACTGGGTATGACAGGACTGTGTAAGGGTCTTGGCTTCCATTTCATTGGCGTTTTGTGTGTGACCAGAGGCCGGTGGTGACCTGGAACCAGCCACTGCGTTGCTGTGGACCTACTATTTCCTGGCTCACCACTACGACCAGACGCGCCAACTGCAGCAAGCAATGGAATATGTTGACAGAGGCCTTGAACACACACCATTGCTCATTGAACTCTATGTTCTTAAAGCCAAAATATACAAGGTATGACAGACCTTTCTTGATATTGGTCGAGCGGCCTTTGAGCAGATGGTGGTTAAGTAATATGAATTTTTTGGTTTGTTTTTAGTCTGCATTGTTTTCACAGGTAATAACTAAATAAGGTCCTGTTGATCACTATTTTGGGACTCCTGTCTTAATATTATTTATCAGTAATACCTATCAGTATCATCCATTATTGCTACCTGTCAGTACCTATGGTCTTTGCCAAGTTGACGTTAAAAGCAACAACCAAGCTGTCAGTATTCTTCAGGATTAGCTGTTCGTATTAGCTATCAGCATTATCTTTTGGTATTGTCAATCAGTATACTATAGTCCATTGGTAATATCCATTAGCATTAGCCATTAGTATAACCTGGTGGTATTATCGATCGGTATTGTCAGTATTATCCATCAGTTTTATCAGTTGGCATTATCTGCAGCATCTAGTGGTCATCATGTTCTGACTACTGTGTGTGTGTGCCCAGTATGGATAGTATGCATCCCACTTCCCCACTTGCATTGCTGTTTTTAAGTGCAAAAAAAAGTATGGGTCAAGAAAGCTTCTTTTGATCTTTTAGTTCTTATGGTTTTTGTGGACATTTATCTGTCTTGGAACATCTCACATTTGAGTTTATTTGCAGTGGAAATCTCGGCATAGAGTTTAACTCCCAGACTCGGGTGTACACTGCCTGTTGCTTTATCTGGATTCTAGAATGTAGAACAGTGGTGAAGCCATATGGCTGTGTGCAGAGCAGTGATAATGTGTTATGCTCACGTGCTGTGCAGCATGCTGGGGACATGGAGGAGGCAGTGCGGATGATGGATGAAGCTCAGTCGCTGGACACGGCTGACCGATACACCAACTCAAAATGTGCCAAGTACATGCTACGCGCTGGTCTGATTCAGGAGGCTTGTGACATGTGCTCCAAATTTACAAGGGTTGGTCGTCAGATTTTTCTGATTTTTCTTTTGCTGGCTTTGCATTCGTCAAAATTTCCATGAAAAATTCATTTGTTGGTTTCAGTCTTTCAAGAGGAAGCATAACTGCTCTGAGTTACATTGCTTCTGAGCTGAAGAGAAGGGTTGGGCATGTAGCCAAGTACCATGCGACAATTTGTATTTCACTACAAATCAGAGTATCAAGTAGTGTAATCACTACAAAGTATCAAGTAGTGTAATCGCTACAAATCAAAGTATCAAGTAGTGTAATCGTTACAAAGTATCAAGTAGTGTAATCGCTACAAATCAAAGTATCAAGTAGTGTAATCGCTACAGATTTCTGCAAATATGTGTCACTGCACCACGAAACCAGTCAAGTCGGAACGGTCAGTTTGTAGCTACAAGCAGAAATATATGTCAGTGGGGTCGATCTAGTGGAATTTCACTTTTTCGCACAAAAGCGTTCTTAAGACTGTAAATTATCATATAGCTGAAAAATGAGCATTTGTGTGCTAAGGAAATTGTATCAGTACTGCGTGCTGAAAGGTGATGACTGTATCGATGAAGTTTCGTGGACTGCTTGACGTCACGACTTCAGCGGTAGCGACTTGTTTACAATAGAAACATTTAATGCCTACATTCTAACTATAACTGTACCCAGCACACCCCTACACCTCTCCTACCCCTACACCTCTCCTACACCTCTCCTACCTACACCTCTCCTACACCGAACAAAAAAATGGGGGAAAAGGGGAATCAATCCATCGTTTTCGGCTGTTGAGCCCAACATTTTTACCACATGGATATCCTCAACAACGACAGAAAAATGGAGGGAAAGGGGAATCAATCCATCATGTTTTCGGCTGTTGAGCCCAACATTTTTACCATACGGATATCCTCAACAATGACAGAAAAATGGAGGGAAAGGGGAATCAATCCATCATGTTTTCGGCTGTTGAGCCCAACATTTTTACCACACGGATATCCTCAACAATGACAGAATGCACTTATTGTAACTATAAGCAGCCGGTGACGCATCTTCCGCTTCTTTATAGCAGTCCGCAATTTTAGTGACGTCATAGTACAGTACACGTGGATTTAGCTATCACCCATACTGAAACTTTGAGCCTGTTTTCTCAAAATGGCTGCCACCCATATTCTGACCTTCAGCAGGCCATATCTCTGTTATTAATTAAGATAAGACAATAGTTCTTATATTAGAATGATCAGGAAACACTACGGATTTCAAAAATGCATCTAATTCAAACCACCCTATTTCGAACTGAAGACTTATCGTGGTGCAGTGACAAATATATGTAATGCACTATATATTTTTCTGTAGCAAGTAGCGAAATGTTTTCCACTATAGGAATTTGTGCTAAACCGGCTGACAGAATAAATGAGTGAAAATGTCCCGTGTCTTCGTGAGTCATGGCTGAGCAGCTTGACGATTCAGCCAGCAGTTACTACCAGAAGTATCCCACTGCACATGCTCACAGGCTTAGTTCCTTGTGGAGCGATCTAACATAACCCCGCCAAGCGGCGACACTGTTGTGAAAATAGTTATCTGACTCTAGAAGCCTTAGTGCACATGTTCTTGTATGTTCATTGTTCATTTACTTTCTCCCAGCTTCTTCCTGATGTATTTACTGAGTTTTCTTGTTCAGACACTGATCTGGAATTGTGGGCTGGGTGGCTTGATTGTTCTTCTCTTCATAGGTAAAGGTGTACGTAAAATACACAGGGTGAATGGGCCTTATGATGACTACATACATATCAATACAACAAGAAGTACTTGAAATTTTCAAAGTAACCGTATGCAGACGCATCCGACAAAGGGAGCTTACCGTACCCAAACACGTAGCAAAGAGAGGGCCCAAGGAACTTGACAGATCCTCAAAAAAGATCTGCCATCCCTTTCATTATAACGGCGCTATTCTTCACACAGCTAACCCTCGGTGCACAACGTGTGCATACAGAGAATCCATGTTAATGTAGTCAGCCCGCTCACTAAGCGTGTGTTGACAACTAGGATTCAAGACGAACACAACATCGGACAAATACATGAAATCCTCACAGTGCAAATTATAACTAATAAAGAACAAACGAGGATCGAGCGCTTAATTTATCAATGCAACAAGAAGTACTTGAAATGCTCAAAGTAACCGTATGCAGACGCGTGCAACCAAGGGAGCTTACCATACCCAAAACACGTAGCATCTTGTGATAAGCAGGTTTCACTGTACATATATATATATAGTACTGTTCTGTGTTCTGCATCAAAGCTTTTTTTGACCAACTTAGGCATTAAGCTTATGGTTCATTGGACACAGGAAAGCTCACTTTAAAAAATATTTTTTTTTACATTTACAGAACAACAAAAAAAATGACGGTGTCAAAGAAAGAGTTGTTTGCTTGGCTATCATTTTTGAAATGGGTTTTTGTGAGGTTTTCAGAATATTTGAGTTGTCAAGCAGCGTTTGTCCATCATCTGCTAATGTTAGCACTGATAACATGTGTGCAGGAAGGTGTATCAGCCGTGGAAAGCTTAAATGAAATGCAGTGCATGTGGTTCCAAATAGAAAGTGCAGCTGCATATCAACGCCTGAGCAAATGGGGAGAAGCCTTAAAGAAATGCCATGAAGTTGACAGGGTGCGTACACAGTACCATCAAGTAAGGCAGGGTGTGTGTAGAGGATGCTTTAGACGGTGTGTGTAGAGGATGCTTTAGACGGTGTGTGTAGAGGATGCTTTAGACAGGGTGCGTACACAGTACCATCAAGTAAGACACGGTGTGTGTAGAGGATGCTTTAGACAGGGTGTGTGTAGAGGATGCTTTAGACGGTGTGTGTAGAGGATGCTTTAGACAGGGTGCGTACACAGTACCATCAAGTAAGACACGGTGTGTGTAGAGGATGCTTTAGACAGGGTGTGTGTAGAGGATGCTTCAGACAGGGTGTGTGTACAGAATGCGTTAGTGTGTGTGCTAAAAGGTAGAGAAGTTCCATGTAAAAGAATGGCGTGAAGTAGATGTGTACAGATATTGCCTAAAATAGTGCATGTGTCGAGAGTCCTACAAAGGAAACAGGTGTGTGTGTGTGCATAAGGCGGAAGAATTGATTTGTAATTAATAACAATGTAGGACATGCACAGAACTGCATCGACAGGGTATGTGTACAAGATGTATTTGGGTCGTCAAGACAACAGTTATTAACAACAAGGGAATAAACAGATGTATGTTTCTCAGGCAAGAAACATGTTCCCCACATGATATGCCCCTTTCTGTCTTGGAGAATGGTCATCACCTGCAATGGAATAAACAGACTTTTAGTGTTAAACCAAAAAAAAAATGCAGGGTACCTACACAATATGACTCATTGTCTCACATCGTGCAGCTTCACTAAAGGATACAATGCAGTTGGTTTGATATAAGGTTTTTATGTCGTAACATATCAAAATAACAGATCAAGCCATCCCTGTCATGACAACAGTATGAGAGACGACTGGTTTAGTTATCTGTAGTAAGGTGCAGAAGTTAAGATGTGCTGTTGTATGTCTGTGTCTGAACTGGAAACTTGTGTGTTCTCAAGGAGTGTGAATGTGGTTATTCTGTTGGCTTCTTGTTAGTAGAAGTTGGTTAATCTATAGAAATGTGCTTGGGTTGGTTTTCTCTTTTTGTGTGTGTGCACACCCGCACGCACGCATGCGCGCACACATGCAGTTTAATCAGATTTTAGGCATTTGTGGGAACCTGGTTGTAGATTAGGAACATTCTATTTTGTATTGACACACACTGAGGTCTTTTTTAGTAAGAATGTATAACTACTATTTTTTTTAGCATTTCACTGAAATCATTGAAGACCAGTTTGACTTCCACACTTACTGCATGCGCAAGATGACCCTCAGGGCTTACGTCAGCCTGCTTCGATTGGAAGATAAGCTGCGCAGTCATCATTTTTACTTCAAGGCTGCAAGAATAGCTATCCAGGTAATGTTGGAAGTTTAAACTACAGCAGTTTGATACTGATAGCAATTGCGGATTATGTCTTCTGTATCTTGGACATCAGAATCCAGCATACATAATCACAACATAAATGCACAAAATATTTCTTCTATATATATATAGTGCTGTGATTTATAACACTAACATGCTAACAACTGATGGCACGTGTGGATGATAACGAACAGTGTTTTGGGTGGATGGGTGGAAAATCAGTTTTTAAAACTATCAGTTCAACTGTGATTGTTTCGCCATCACCAGCATGCTTCTGGGTTGAAGAAACTGCGCATGTACAAGTACACTTAATCATGTATATTGTACACAACTGTATTACAGAGACAATGAAAAGCAGTAATCAAGAAGTTGTTTTCCTGCTTCCGTGCACACATAGCGTTAAAAGGAAGGGGAGAGTACTGACGAACTTATGTTTCCTATTTCAGATTTATCTCCACCTACATGACCAGCCATTAGCGGATAGTGAACAAGAGAACAATGTAGACACAGGTACTTACCTTCTTATAACTTGGTAAAGTACTGGTAGCTTTTAGCTGAAATGTCCCGTCTAGAGGATAATGCTACAGGTCAAAGTGTAATCCATTTAGAAAACGTAGACATTCAGTGTTCTAATTGAGCAAACTTCTAGAATTTGATGAGGACTTCCACAGCACGGAAACAGCTCTGATAAGTTGTCAATGACATTTTGTCTGCCCTGGATGGAGGCGATGTGTCTTTTCTGACCCTTTCTTGATACGATCGACCATACCATCCTCCTCGGTCGTCTCCATGATCTCTATGGCATCTGTGGGTCGCGCTGGCGTGGTTCCAGTCCTACCTCTCTGGTAGAACTCAGTCTGTACTTGTCACCGACCAATTGTCAGCCCCATCAGCATTGTCTCTCGGAGTCCCTCAAGGATCTGTCCTGGGCCCTATCCTTTTCATCTTATACATCAAACACTTTCATCTCTCATTCACTCCACCCAGTCCTATGCAGACAACACCCAGTTATACAGTTCTTCTCCTCCAGCTGATGTACATACCCCCATCATGACTATGCAGACTTGCATATCCAGAATATACAAGAAAAACAGGTGACTGCCGCTTGGAGGAAAAACCTTTCTTAAATTTAAAACAAGGGAACTGGACCGAGCTAAGACATGACAAAGACGAAGACAATCAGACAATCTACATATTTCGGGGCACTACCCCTTCATCAGGACGGCATCAGGACATGAAGCACCAAGATGACGGGGACTTATAGAAATAATATGCAGAATGACTTCATCCTATACACTGTCGTGCATTCTTTCACTCCTACTGGACTTTCACTAGAGTGTCTGTGTCCCTCGTCCATGCCAAGTGTGCATAAAATGTGTTTTTGCCCGTTAAAAATCCACATTTTATTTATTTATTTATTTTACTTGTGTCCGAGTACAACACACGATTACTTGTTCCGTGTACTGAGTACAACACACAGGACTACTTGTTCCATGTACCAAGTACAATGCACAGGATTATAATCAAAATAGCAAATGTCTAGCAAACTTACAGCTGTGATCTTAGATGTGTCAATGTGTCTAGTAGTTCTCTTTCACACAAACTTTAAACGGAACTCTAATATAAAATATTCTATTCACATTCATACTAAGTACTTCACTAGAAACTTGAACATTTCTGTTAAACCACAGATTTAACCTCTACATTGTGGTATAATGCCATACGTTTGTATATGTCCTCTGTATGGCAGACATCTCAAATTTCCCAAATGGATACAAAAAGATGTATTGATCTTGTACCCCACCACGGGAGGTTGGGGGTTCCATTCTCTGTGTATGGCATCTGCTTTTTCTTTCATCTCTTGTTTCTCATTTGGTCCAGTCGCCTGCCTTTTCTTTCTGCATGATGGCTCCTGTGTATTATTCATGTGGATGGGGTTAGGAGGTGCATCTTAGTTAATGGTAAGGTCAACGTTTCTGCTCAATGGGGATAGTATTAGTTTCATTCAGCCCAGATCATAAGGTTTTTTGTGTGTGTATTTTAATAGGGAGCATGAAAGTGGACACTCCACATCTCCAGAGCCTGCTAACTTTATGTCCTTGTAACGTGTAATGTTTGGCAGGCTGTCAAGCTAGCAGCGTGTGATTGCATGGAGTGGATGTAATGATTTGTGTGTTAGCAGTAGATGGGTTTTCAGCTCATGTGTGTCATGATAAAAGTACTTTTCACTTTGTGGTCCTGATGAGGCCTCCTCAGTTGACTGGACACCTTAAGCAACAGACTGTTTATATGCCACAGCGTCTTCTAATTATGTGTGTACAAACTTTGACCATAATCCGTTTGTGTGCTACTACACAGAGATGGAAGGGCTTGCTTCGAGTTCCCTTGGAGGGGTGATAAAGGCTATTATGGCATGGAGAGTTGCACTGCTGGTCCGTGGCGGTGCAATACTGCAACACTGCAGACCACCCCGCTAAAAATGGAAGAGTGGGGAGAGGGTCTGCTCTGTCATGATGGCCTGACGATCAGTAGATGTGGGACATGGTTTGCCACAATGGGCTGAGAATGTGGCCGTTGTGGTTTTATCATGGTTCATGTCTGTGTATTTGGCACGATGGGCGTTTTGGTCACGCGTGCTTTGTGTCTATGTGTTTGGCACCAGAAAACTTGACGCCTAGCGAGCTGAAAAAGATGAAACGCAAGCAGCGGAAGGCACAAAAGAAAGCAGAAGTGGAGCAGCAGAAACAGCGGGCAGAGCTGGAGCGGAGAGAGCAGAGCAAAACCAAGGCCACAGATGGGGAACTGGATGGACCCAAAGAAGAGGAGCTTATACCAGACAAACTGGCTAGGGTGAGAGGTGTTCACCTTCACTGTCAGTGTATGCCATCCTCAGCAGACATGCCTCTTTTAAGTTTCTAGAATTTGTTCTTGAAAACATTTAAAACAACAGGAGTATGGAAAATATGAATGGCTCTTGTCTTAACTATACCCAAACATAAAATTTTGATGAGTGTGTTCAGTTAGTGTCTGGGTTTTTAGACTTTGCCAAGTTTTGTTTGAAGCATCTTTTTTGATAGCAATCTTTTTTCTGTGTCAGTTTTATCAATCAAAATACACGAGGAAAGTGTATTTTTGCATCTTAAGTTGTATATGACCGCATTTGGTATAACTTTGGAGGAAAAAAAATGGCAAGAATTCAAAATTTTTGGCTGATAAGTTGGTTGTTGAGGCTTCTATTTAAGCACGTTAGGACACTTTATGAGAACTGTAAACACCTCACATGGTGGCAGGAAGAGACAACTAATGTTATCTTTTTTCCACAACTGTGGTGTGAGCAAAAGACATGTGAAGTTAGCTTTTTTAGGGCTGAGGTAGATTTTGGTACATTTCTTATCATATGGTTCTGTTATAAACTGCTGATCATGCCCAGAAAACTTTAATATATTCAACAAGAATAGCCCGTTGCCTGTGTTTCCTTAGTCATTTAAATCTCTTGAAACATTGCACAGAAAAACATGGAAATATGTAGAAAGTATAAGCCAGATTTCGTTAGCGTGGGTCCAAAAGTTATTAAATCCAATTTTTTGCGGGGAAAACTTATCCCAAGAACCACCTGGAAGGACAATCAAGTCTCTCAGGCAGGAAAGGTGTCGGTCGAAACTTCAGATGTTTTTCCTCACAGAAACTAGTCATAAGAGTTTTAACCATGTATAAATAGTATGGAAATAAAGTCTACATCTGTTGGAAATATGTTAGAAGCCAGAATGCAGAATTTTTACGTCGTTTCCCCCCTCCCCCCCCACAATCTTTATTAACCTGTTGGTTTGCACTATGCTGTATGCTTGGCGCAGAGTACACTTGTTGTAGAGCATATACTTTATAAGCAAGTTGAATTCTAGCTTTCAGTACGCGCTTAGTTTTGTTGTGTATGCTCCCACCCTTCACCTCCCTACTTTTTAGTTGAAATGTTCTTGAGCAGATGCTCCCATGCTGACTTCTAGCTATCCATAAGGTGGAGAAACCGTCAGGTTACTGTATGGGGAGAAACAGGTTACTGTATGGGGAGAAACCGTCGGGTTACTGTATGGGGAGAAACCGTCGGGTTACTGTATGGGGAGAAACCGTCAGGGGAGAAACCGTCAGGTTACTGTATGGGGAGAAACAGGTTACTGTATGGGGAGAAACAGGTTACTGTATGGGGAGAAACAGGTTATTGTATGGGAGAAACCGTCAGGTTACTGTATGGGGAGAAACCGTCGGGTTACTGTATGGGGAGAAACCGTCGGGTTACTGTATGGGGAGAAACCGTCGGGTTACTGTATGGGGAGAAACCGTCGGGTTACTGTATGGGGAGAAACCGTCAGGTTACTGTATGGGGAGAAACTGTCAGGTTATCATAAGGAGGAGAAACTCAGCTTGCAATAAGGGGAGACAATTCTGTCAGTAACTTAACCATATGGGGGAGAAATCTGTCATCTAACCATATTGGGAGACAATTCTGTCATCTAATTGTGATGATTGTGAGAGAATTCTTTCTGTCACCCATATCAGATAATTTTCCCTCATAATAGTTTGGCCTTCATCTTACACACAGCTAGGGGTAGCCTTGATTCTGATGTCTGATATTTGTAGCCCCAAAACCAGGCTAGACTGCCAATAAATGTGCAAGAGGCAGTCTGAAATGTTTACAGTTTATGCAAATTGTTGCAGACAGAGGAACCTCTAGAACAAGCAATAAGGTTCTTGCGACCACTGCAGGGTTTGTGTCCAGAGCATGTGGAGACTCACACTATGGCATACGAGATCTATTCAAGGAAAGGTGCTTGGAAATATTTTTTCTGGTTTATATGTTTATTTTTAATTTGTGTGTGTGTGTGTGTCCATTTATTGGGGGAATCCTTGTGTGTGCTGTGCTGAGGAATGGTTTGGATTTTGATGTTTTTTCAGAGGTGGGGGTGTAATGCCATGTAATCGCTTCATAACATGCCTATTGGCTGAAATGATCTCATTAATCACTGCCAGTTTCTCCCACCAAGTTAACAAAAGAGTAACTGAGCCAAGCTAAATTAAATGATAAATGACACAGACAGCTGACAGTTTCGGGGCATGACCCCTTCGTCAGGACAATACAAACACAGAGATAAAGACAAAGGCAGAAACAGATGAAGACAAAACAAACAAAAAAAACCCCCAGGCATGTAGCTGGATGAAGCAGAGAGAAGTAGATATTCCAACATGGTGTAAAACTGCTGGGACAGGGTAGATTTGCATTAAAAATGGCTAGCAAGGGAAGTCTTGCGTCCAGCCAATCAGATCACGACCAGCCTCTGCGGTCGTGGCCAATGGCGTGGTAGCAGGGGAGGAGAGGGAGAGGGGTGGTTGTTGAAGGTGAGTTAGGGAGGAAAGTGAAGATACAGGTACAAGGCGAGGAACAGATGAACAGAGAATTGAAACGTGAAAGTAGGTGTTTAGGGGAAAGAAAGCTGATTGTGTGTGTGTGCATGTTGGTGTACAAGGTTCGGTCCTGTGGCCACCGTAGTGCCAAAGTGGGAGATAAGTAGGACTCCATATTCTTGCTGTCAACAGTCACCATTCATCTGCCACACAACACAAACCCGCTTCTTGTCTGTTGTGTGTGTGTGTGGAGGGCTGTGTTGAAATGTTGTGCAACTGGGGTACATCTGTTGTGCTTAGTGTCAACTAAATGTTCTTTAAAGGAGGTGTTGAGTGTGTGTCTTGTCCCACCAATGTAGAGCACATTAGGGCAGATGGTACATGAGATGGCATAGACAATGTTGTTGTTGTTTGATGTTGAAAGTGGTTTTAGGTGTGTGAAGTTTAGTGGCAGTGTTAACACTTCGGTGCCGCAGGGCTCCTAGCTCGAGCCGCCCCTGCTGACACGGGTTTAAGCCATTTTTCCAAAATTCACAAAAAATCCCCCCAAAACAGTAGAAAAGTTATTTAAACGTGGTTGCAAATATCAATTCCTTTGATGGGAACACAACTGAAGTTGAAGTAATCCATAAGTCCTCATGATTCTTTATACACAGTCTGTTCGATACTGTTCACACCACATGCTCGCACGTTTTTCTCTTCGTAATCACTCTCTTGGGTCTTTCAGGCACAAATACTCTTGTCTTCATCCACTTTATCACATTAAATTTGCAAAACAATGTCATTTTCCTCATCAGTGTGTCATTTGAAGAGTAAATCTAGCATTTCTCAAGTGACGGGGCACGTGTGGATACGCACTTCACAGCCATTTTTCATTCACTTGGAATTGTGGTTGGAAACCGGTTTAAACACAGTGTAAGGGAAGTAACTCATAAAGAAATGATTGAGCTTTCGAATGTAAGAGTTCTTTACCTTAGATCGTTAGCCATAAATAAATCAAGCACTCATCAGAGGTGTTCGACATGCAGCATACAGCTCTGCGCGTGCTGTCGTGTTTGTGCTCCATGCGGTATGTTCAAGTTAAGGTGAGGGCAAGTAGGGCAGTGAGGAACACTGCATGGGGTGGAGCCAGTGGATGGGGAAGGGGGTGGACTGTGGAAGTTTGGACCCTACCAGTAGGTCTTGTATGTTCTTATCCTGCCAAGACGATAAGAGATTTTGCTGAAGAGGTGGGATTTGGATAGTGTGTGCCAGTTGGAAAGGAGGATTCTACGTACAGGCAGCTTGTGAGGGTGGGTCAAAACGCAGTGAGTCAAGGTTCTTTGTGATTGATTGTGTGTGGACAGCGTTTTGCTTGGCAGAGTGCAAAAGATCTGTAGGGTAGTTGCGGGCCAGGAAAACCTTAATACCATTCTATCAGATTATGGAAATCTGCATCATCAGAGCATAATTTGGGAACCAACTATAGGGTGTGCACAAGCGATTTCCCCCACCCGTGTTGGAAACCAGCTATGGAATGTGCACAAGCGATTTCCCCCACCCATGTTGGAAACCA
>SMGT01013365.1:235126-251897 GCA_004794575.1 Lanistes nyassanus
TAGCAAGGATCTTGTAGTTCCACTGTAGTACGTGGAGGCTAGCAAGGATCTTGTAGTTCCACTGTAGTACGTGGAGGCTAGCAAGGATCTTGTAGTTCCACTGTAGTATGTGGAGGCTAGCAAGGATCTTGTAGTTCCACTGTAGTACGTGGAGGCTAGCAAGAATCTTGTAGTTCCACTGTAGTACGTGGAGGCTAGCAGGGATCTTGTAGTTCCACTGTAGTACGTGGAGGCTAGCAGGGATCTTGTAGTTCCACTGTAGTACGTGGAGGCTAGCAGGGATCTTGTAGTTCCACTGTAGTACGTAGAGGCTAGCAGGGATCTTGTTGTTCCACTATAGTACGTGGAGGCTAGCAGGGATCTTATAGTTCCACTGTAGTACGTGGAGGCTAGCAGGGATCTTGTAGTTCCACTGTAGTACGTGGAGGCTAGCAGGGATCTTGTAGTTCCACTGTAACACGTGGAGGCTGGCAGGGATCTTGTAGTTCCACTATAGTACGTGGAGGCTAGCAAGAATCTTGTAGTTCCACTGTAGTACGTGGAGGCTAGCAGGGATCTTGTAGTTCCACTGTAGTACGTGGAGGCTAGCAGGGATCTTGTAGTTCCACTGTAGTACGTGGAGGCTAGCAGGGATCTGGTAGTTCCACTGTAACATGTGGAGGCTAGCAGGGATCTAGTTCCACTGTAGTACGTGGAGGCTAGCAGGGATCTAGTGGCCATAGTCTAACAGTTTGTTTTGCTTGTGTGCCAGACATGCTGCCAAGTGCTGGAGAGCCTGACTGCGGGGGACTTTGGTGCTTGTGACAAAACTGTGCAGGAATACCGCCAGCACTGTCACACCCTGTTTCCACGTGCTGCCGTCTTCATGAGCCTCGTGCCCAAATCTGCTGGAGACTGTACCATCTTGACCAATGGATCTGTGTCCTAAGTTCTCCTGACCATCTGTGTCCACGTGGTTTCAAGCTGGCAGTACACTGATTCTGTTTGTGGGAACATGTGGACCAATCCAGTGTCTACAAGCTGATTTGTGCTGGTGGACTGATTGGGGGAGGGGTATGCATGCGTGCAAGCAAGAGGCACATAATGCTGCAAGCCTGGAAAGTGTACATGGTTGGGAGGACCATGCGTAAGCCCATGGATGCAAGAGGCAGCCACTGATTTCCTCTTTCATCTACCACCAAGCAGCTGAGGATAGCCAGGGGCTTGCCATAAAGTCCTGCTGAGCTTGGCACTGGACTGGATTCACCACTCGCTGGAATACACCTGGTCAGGAGGACTTGAATTTCTCACTCCTGTCACCTTCCATTGTCAGAACTTTATGATGGCTGCCTAGCAACGCCCCACTCATCTACTTTTGGTTGGTTGGTTAGAATCATCTTAAGTTGTGCGTTCTTTTGAGACTGGGTGTATTGCACTGACTGTGATAGCAACATGCTCACCAGGTTCCAATCAAGCATGCTGGGTGTGAGAGGGACAGCCTGCGGTAGAGGAGCCACCAGCACATGGAGATCTCAGGCCGTTAGGATCTCCACAGCAGACCTGTTCTGTTACATGCAGGGGACACGAGGCCTGCTGCCACAGACTACTAGGTTGGTGTGTGAGCGTAGCTGGATGCAACAAGTAGTGAGGATGCAACGTGTACATGTTTGTGTGTGTGTGCACACGCGAGCAGATTTTCGAGAACAGAGCATATTCAAAGTAATTCAAAGAAATAAGCACCATGTACAGCATGGTGGTCTTAACGTTAGGTGTACGCTGTGTGTATGTGGTGTCATTCTAATCCATGTAAATGATTTTATTGGAAGAAAAGTTGCACAAGTAAATACTGTATGGTCAGGGCACCGGGCAAAAAATAAACTGATCAAGTTGTGGCCAGTCTTAACAGGAAGAGGACAATGGCACTATACTAAGCTATTTCTGCTAGTGCTGGAATCGATTCCACAATGATTGAAGCAGCTTCACATCCTGCATGTGTACTGCCAAAATTCGAAAGACTAAAGTAACAGAAATATACTTTGTTTCCCTTTTTCAGTTTCTGATCCCATTTTTAGCGTGAGAGTATTGAGTGCACTTTTTTTTCAAAATTGTCGATTTGAAATGTTTATTCTTCATTTACCGAGCCAGACAGGAGGTAATACTTTGTAGACATCTGCTTATGTGGCCCTTTGTCCATCAGAGTAGCAAGCAAATGGATTTGTCTGTCACAACAGCCTGCTATCCACCAACACTTGCTGGGAAATACAGCCACATGCTCTGCTGCTTGTTTGTCGTTGACATCTGCAGAGGGCTGGGGAGGGGGTTTGTATTGGCCAAGTCCGATCGTCGGTCAATAAAGGCTGCATGTTGCAAGACCTACTATTCAAGTATTTAAGTACGACAGCCTGCATTCTGGGAGACCTGCTGCAGCCTGCTGTAACAGTCGTGGGGTGGGGGCTGACTGGCTAGTCCTGCAGGGTGTTTTGTCTCTGACAGGAAGGCTACCTGGCTAGCCAGGTAAGAACGGTGTATTATTGTCTAGCCATGTTACGGTGGGTCAAGCACCCCCAACCCCACCCCCAAACTGTCGAGTATAATTTGTTCTAAGGTCTGATCCATGGTACATTTTGCATGATGTAGACAAGACATCATAGCAAACGTGAAAGCTGTGATCAAGAATTCAAACAGGCTGCGTACAGCTAGCACGGCTTCATTTGAGCCACAGCAGGGGTTAGGGTGTGCCTGTGTGACTGTGCATGTCCTCTGGGCTGAATAATTTCCTGTTGTATTATTATATCAGTTTGTGTGAGAGATGCTGTGACCATGTGTGTCCGTACACAAACTGTGCTGATGGATCATGAACAATGTTTTGGATACGAGATTTGCTGTATATTTGTTGACTGTATCTTTCTGCTTGTTGAGAATATGACAGCGAGTGTTCAAAAGTTCCCCTCTCGCAGCACTTTACAGTATCTCAGTGAAATACGGTAGCAGTCATGGCTTGTTTCTTACAGGAAATACCTTTAGCTTGCAGACATCTACATCGTTATTTAAACACACACAAATCGGATATTTATACAATTTGTGAAACAAGTCTGCTAGTATTCTTACATGTGATGGCTGTTAAATATTTACCCTAGTGCCAATGTCCGTTGCTGGATAAACCCAGCGTTGCTAAGTCTTATTCAGTATGGGCTTACAGGGGATTGCGAAAGTGTATTGATTGAATTTCTTGTTTGCAAGATCTGTACACTTTGGTCAGCCAACACACTTTCACCATGGGACATCCCAAGAAGTGCATGGGGTGGGTGTTGTCATCTCCAAGATCTAATCATTCTGATTCTCCCCTCCCGACTCCTCCCACTGTGAAACTGAAGTGTGCTTTAATGTGAATAAACCATTTTTTATGCATTTTTAACTGATTTGTGTATGAGAGAAAATGAATGTGAGCATGTGATGGTGTCTTGGTGGTGGTGGGTGGGGAGGGGGAGAGACCAGCTTGAGGATGGTGGTTTGGGGTTGATGGGTAATGAGTATAAGTTTGTGGGCACTTCCCCTCTTAACGTTTGATGTTATCAATGAAACCCACGCAGCAAAAGCAGCACAAAGAAAGTGTGGCATACTTCTTTTTTATCTAAAATGTCTTTACCTAGTCTTGATGCTCCACAGCTGAATGCAGGAGAAAATGTAGGTTAAGCTGGTGACCCTCAAAGTTACAGCCACTGGGAGAGCTTAGAGCATTTTAACAGGGATTATCTCGTTTGGATTTCTTTTAGGGGGGAGGGGGGAAAGACGCCCAGTTACGAATGAACATTTTCAAACGTTAATGTATGTTGCAGAGAGTAGAGCTTGATAATGGAATTCCCTGATAATGAACTAAAACCACGTACTTGAACAAGAACAGTCTGCGACAGCCCTTGCTGTTCAAGGTTTCTCTGCAAGTACAGGTTCAGGAGGAGAGACTATAGCAGGAAAATGGATTCTTGTCCACAGACACGTGGCTAAAAACCCATTCATCATTTATGTCATAGCTCAAAAGTGATGCCAAGTAGAAAAGTACCCATTTTTTCTGTAATCAACAAACTCTCCAGTTAAAGCAATACAGCGGAAAGATGACATTTTCCTGCTACAGTTTTCAGTTTCTAGAATTTTTTTCTAAGTGTCAAAATGACCCTCTAGCCTAAATGCTGAGAATCATTTTGTAAAAAAAAAAAAAATACTCATTTCCAAGTTGCTTGTGTATTTTTTAAAAAAAATTACTCGGACTTACTGGAACCCCAAGTCTAGTATATGGTTAATGGATAAATATGCTGAGAAAGGTTTTGAGTCGTGATGCCTCCCTATCCATTGTCTCCTTGCAGCACAAAAACGAATAAATTACTAGCAAGAAAACTGGATTCAAATCCAGCAGTCGCTTTAAACCTGCTTGTAGACTTGTAGACTACCATACATAAGGTTGCTGGTTTGAATACCAGGATAGCTAAGAAGTATTTCCTGGAGTTAAGCATTGTGTAGACTCTATTCGGCCCTCTTCAGATAAAAGGCCTCCGCACTGGCCATCTGACCGATTTAATGGTTCTTTCACTGCATAGCTTAGTAATAGGACCCCATCACCCCACCCCAACCCCTTTAATATGAAATGAGGGCAAGGTGGAGGCACTGTCATCTAAAATTACCTGCCTACTGGCCCCTCTTCCACTAAACTAAATTTGCGAAGTAGATGCACTTGCTGTGTTTTTGTAGACAGGGAAGATGAGATTCCATGTCCGCCAGCCTTATTTGAACTCCAAGTCTAAAACAAGGGACTTCAGATCAACTGTTCGAACATGACACATTCTGCACCTCTCCCTCTCTCTGTTTCAAATTACCACAAATTTACATTGATGCCCTTAATCACTTACAGAAAATGTAGCAATCAACGTCTGGTTTTCACAGTCACTACTGGCAGAGGCCTTAGTTTCGGAGGCTGAGTGGGAAGGGGGGAGGGGCAGTATGCAGAAGTACTTTACTAGTGCCAAGTATGTGCTCAAAGATTACAGATAACTGCTAAGATACTTCATGTATACTTGTCTAGAAAACTTTAAAACATGCAGATGGATGGCTTAGGGGGTGGCTGCATAGGTTCAATTTCTGGTGAAAATATGAGTGGTTTATTCCAAATCCCAAAATTCAGCACTGAAAATGTGGAAATATATTGGAGTGCATTAAGTGTGAAAAATAGGTGTAATCTTGCACGAGAGTCAGTTATCTTGAACCCCTTTCTGTTTGATGCGTTCACTCATGAATAGGATTCATACTTGCGTAGACAGGAGTGAAGAGAACATTGCATCTGAAATATATTGGTTGAACATGAGTGAACAAGAGCTCAATTCTTTTCGGAAAATTATGCATGTGACATTGTCCCACGTGATGTCCCTTCATTGCTGGCCCTTACAGCCTCAGTGCACAGTGACCACTTACATGTGCCCAACAACAATTTCACCGTTTTTCCACGAGGACAATAAAATGGCAAGTTTTTTTATTACGTGCAACGCTTTTCTGTTCCCCTCCCGTTTCACCAACATTGTATAAGATGATTGATTTTATGCACATCGGTACATGCATGCATTAAAGCCAGCTTGCACCCTCCACGCCTCGATCACACACACAAGCACTCAGGTGTCTACAAAACATTAACAGGACATGCTTGTGCACTTTCCCATGCATGCACTAAACATGCATTCACTTACACACAAAGTAGAAGCATGCTCTCACACACAATTGATATATATATATATACTTTGAGTGATGCGTGCATTAAACTACGAAAGTACATGATGTGTGCATGCCACTATGCAAGATAAAATTTAAATGGAAAAATTATGAAGTAAAATTTTGAACGGAACAATTTGTTTTAGCATCTGGAGTTCATAGTGTCCTCAGCCACTGTACTACTGCATGCTAACAGGTTGCCCAATGTGCCACACGGAGAACAAATTTTAGAAGGGCTTGAGGCGGCTCAGTCACTAATTGCTGATTGGGTGTCAGGAAACTCTTGGATAAGTGGTCTTGGAACCAGTTAAGATTGTTCAGGCACCACTTTGAACTATTTGGGACCTTCCAGGAACCACTTGGGACCACCCAGGAACCAATGAACAATTTGGGACCATCCAGAAACCACTCAACAGTACAGTGAATGCCACACAAAGAATTTCATCTGCTTTCCTCTGTAGGCACCTGGATTGATTCATATTCCAGCAACAGTGACTGTACAGCTGATTTTATGTCAGAGCATGTTTATAGAGAAAAAGAGAGCTTTTAATTGGAGGGGGGACACTAACACTGGCTTATTTGTGAAGGCCACTGATCATACACGAGACGGAAAGATTTCCAATATTACCAATTCATATTCTGGTCTAAGCAGGTCTCTTTAAAACTCAGGGTTTTTTTTAACCCAAGACCATCGCTGCGCTAAGAAAGTGGCGGGCGGTGTATGTCCATAGCGTGATCACTGCACCTGGATTTCGGCGCTGTGCTCACTATTTTGCGCCGAGTAAAAACACGAAAGCGGTTCACTGGAAAGGGATGTCACTCATGTTTTCCTATACTGGAATCATTTCTCTACAGAGTTCCTTCCCTTAGACCACAAACTAGACAGGTTTTCCACGTGCTACAAAATCCTGTGATGAGCTGACACATCATGATCAGACGCTGACACATCTTGCAGAACTAGACTCCATTCTGGAATCACCCAGCCTCTGTGGATTGTTAAAATTATTTTCCATGGCATAAGTATCAATATGTAACATTTACAATTTTTCTGGATGAAATGTGTCTTGAAATGTTTCTGCAGACATTCATCAATATGTGGTTCCAGTGACAAGCATGTGGTATCTGGCTGAAAACAGGTGCATGCATGTGGCTTTTCGGATTTAATATCACATTAAGGTGATGTTCTATCAGAACAGGCATTGGGACTAAGCAAGCCACACCACCATTTTCATTCTGCAGTACAGCCACAAAGGCAAGACAATTATTCCAACTGTGACTAAACCTGTCACCCCCATGCCATCCAGAAACAATGCTGTGAAACAGGGCGTCTGCTGTGTACATATTCAAGTACAGCCTGTCAGGCAAGTTCCACCTTGACGTATCTTGGCCTGTCCATTTAGTGTGACTGAGCAATGTCAGAGAAGTACTGCAAGACATTTTCAATGGTGAATTCTAGGGCTAGATGGCTGTCTGGGTAGCATTTCTTCATCAGCTCGTCATAGTGCTTGTACTGGTTAATGAAAACATCCTGCATTTCGTGCCACACCACCTGCAACATGCCAACAAAAGTATTCTATGATTTCTCGACTGTGCATGCCACCCATCTATTGCATCAATGGCATGCCATATTCAGGGTTTCTCAACATGTCACACACAGGATGTTTCTCAACATGTCATGCTAGGCATTCCAAAGTGATTTTTAAATTGTACTGATCTGCTCTCTAAAGCAATTATTTGGATAGAGTTTTTGATTCTGAACAAATTTTTATGCCAGTGAAGAAAACTGAATTTTTTTTACATATTTTGTAGAAGTTTCAAACTTAGAAAAAATCTGCGAATGATTATTTTCTTAACTTAGACTGCACACCACAATGAGAATGGCCAACTTGTCTTTGTTCACATTGTGTAAGATGTCCAACCTCTTGCAATTAAGCGGTAAACAACACTCTAAAAATGAACTAAAATGGTAAATTTGTGGCAACCATGACAACACAAATCGTGTTGGTTTTTGATTTCGATAGTTCCTTACATATCCTCTCGTCCCATGGTTTCCTCTGAAAGCATGAAAAACTAATGTTCTCTGTAGCCAAGCAACGCCCACCTTCTCAAATCTCCCCCCATCCTTTACCCCACCCCCTTCTTTTCTCCTCCAATACAACTTGCCATGTGACTGGCTGTAGATGCAGATAATGGTCACCTTTTGATTGGCTGCATATACGATCGCAACACACTCTGGTATGTCATCTTTAAATGTTCACTCCCCTCTAACCCAGCAGTCCCATTGTACCCTATGTGTGACTTCACTGGGTTAAGTGCCTGTTTTTAATCTGTATCTGTGTTGTCCTGACAACAGGGCACTGTCCGAAAATCTTGACTCTTTCCTTTGTAGCTTGGTTCAGTTCCTCTGTTATTACCATAAGTTTTACTCCTAGCAGCACTTGCATTTCATTTTATTTCGATCAATGTTTCGGTAACATCAACCAAAGCCAATCTCTGACTCAAAGGGCGTCTCACCTGAAGAAGGTTCTCCTCCTCACAGAGCTGCTTCTCCACTTTCTTGTACAAGTGTTCAAGGGTCTTCTTCACCTGCACACAGACGCACAGATGCACATGAAGACAACACACAGATGTGCACACAGACACACACATAGGTACACCCGAGAGGGGCGAACTGTGCTCACAGCCACTGCAGACGGTTTTGTGAGAGCTCCGTACAAACTTTGTACATTCTGTTAATTAACGCACCAATTACTCCACTGACGTAACATAAGCGCTATCGATTGTACTCATCATACCAAGCAGTTTCATGTCCTTTTGAGTCGCATGTGGTGCATTTTACTGGACTTTTCTGAATTATATGCGACAACATGCCAGTGGCTGCAGTATTGGTGTACCTGGTGTGTTTTCTGCTGCAGTGTGGGGATGTGGAGTTAAATCCAGGCCCTGCTAAGAAGCAAACAACATTATCTGGGATAGCTCATCAACCTGTAGATGAAGGTAATGTAGCTCAAAATCAACCGACCCTTGCTGACGCTGTGACAATGTTGAAAACCATAGACCAGAAAATGTCTGCAGTGGACAAGAAAATCGAGAGTATGAATGAAGTGACACGTACATGGATAGATAAAATTTAAAATGATGTCTCAGAGATGATGAAAGAGAACTGCGAACTGAAAAAGAAGATTATCCAACTCGAGGATAAAGTGGACAGCTTAGAAGGAAGAGAAAGGAGGAACAACCTGATCTTCCATAACGCCCCCCAGCCCCAGGGTAACTCAACCTGGGCTGACGGTGAGAAAGAGGTGCAGCACATATTGAAAGACCAGATGGGGCTGAAGGAAGATGTGAAGATAGAATGTGCAGACTGAATGGGGGGTGGGGGTTGACACCTGCGCCCCCCCCCATTATCGTCTGCTTCGGTAGCGTCTAGGACAAGGACAGAGTACTGGCGGAAAGGAGGGTCCTGCAGGAAAAGAAATCAGACGTATTCATCTCTGAGGACTTTTTGCCACAGGTGACAGAGAGGTACGTCAGAAACTTCAACCATTTTTGAAACAAGCGAAGGATGCCAACAAAAAAGTGTACCTTAGGTACGATGCGCTTGTCGATGGGAAGCGCTTCAAGTACGATGTGGTGACTAACGGACTAGCGGAACAAACAAGACGACAATGAGGTGTGGGCCGGCGCAGACACTTTTCTTCGAGTGGGAGGAGAGACCTTTTGTCTGACTTTCCTAGTGACTCTTTATGTGAACCTGACCGGAGAAAGGAAATAATGTCTTCATACTCATATGATCTGTTGAATGATCATCCACCAGTCAACCAGCAAACATTTAATATTATGACATGGAATATTCAGGGTCTTTGGCGTAAGTTAAAAAACAGTTCATTCAGGGCATTTTGTGAGAATTTCAATATCTTTGCTTTTTCGCAAACCTGTTCATGTGCATCAAGTGATATCGAACAAGCGTTTTCAGACTTCACTGTGTTCCTTTCACAGCGTGTGCGGCATGCCAAAGGAGGTGTGGCCGTTTGTGTACACAGTTCGTTGGTTAAACACGTGGAACGGTTATTACATGCAGCAGAGGACAGTGTGTTCCTCAAGATGGGTAAGTCTGTTTGCAATACTGTGTCTGATATTACTGCTGCATTTGTTTACGTTGTGCCTGAACGCTCTGTGGTATATGGTGAGGATTATCGTAGCGGTATTGAGATTTTAGACAGCCACGTTGTACATTTGATGAGTGAATACCCTGATTTCCCATTGTTAATATGTGGCGACCTGAATGCTCGTACGGCTTGTCTCCCAGATATTGCTGTTATTGATGAAGATAGGCATGCAGAGCCCTCGAAGATTCTAGAACTTTTAAATGATAATACAGATATATATCCTACGCGTAAATCTAAGGACACTACAACCAATATTTATGGTCAAGAACTTATGAAGTTCTGTGTGGAATATGGTCTGGTTATTGTAAATCGTAGAACCAGAAGTGAGTTTGAAGGGGAGATCACTTGTGTAGCTAGTTGTGGTAACCGTGTTGTGGACTACTTTGTATGTTCCTACGAGCTTTTTGAAATAGTTGCTGACATGAGCGTTGTGGACAGGTGTGAGTCTGATCATGTCCCCATCGTTGTATCCCCCTTAGGTAAACAGGCTAGCGCAGAGGTGACAGTGAGTTAACACACTCGTATTGCAGCGCTGGTAAAATGGTGGGGGGTGTATGTCCGTAGCGTTATCGTTGTGCTTGAATTTTGGTGCTATGCTCACTATTTTGCGCCGACTAAAAACACGAAAGTGGTTCACTGGAAAGGGATGTCACTCGTGTTTTCCTATACTAGAATCATTTCTCTACAGAGTTCCTTCCCTTAGACCACAAACTAGACAGGTTTTCAGAGTTCTGTGCTCTTCAATGTGCTACCTCGTTAGTGGGCAAAAATGACAGGCTGCAATTTTCGAATGTCTGCTCACAAATGTTTGAACGTTTATCGTCAGAAGACGAAAATGATGTCCTCACTAACCTTAGCGAGGAGGGGAAAGAGGATAAATGTGTGTGGATTACATTTCTGTGGATCACAAGTGCTGCAGGCAGCTGTAATACGCGATCAAGTGTTTGGTGTCAATAAACACATACACTTTGGTTACGTAAGTCAACATAGTCTTCCACACACTGTCAGCAACAGTCGGCTTTCGGGTAGGAAAATGCTTTTTCCACTTAAATTTATCTTTCTAATAACGTTCAAAGTATGTTTCTAACTTTCATAGCTTTTTTTTAACAATTTTTCGAAATTCGGTAAAATTGCACCAAATCGCCCCAAAATGCACCGACTGTGGCGAAGTTGCGCATTGTAGGATGCTCGATTTGAACGAGTTAAAATATGTTTGGAAAGAACAACATGCGTTAAACTATAGGTATTTATATGAACATCCAGAAGCAGAACTCACAAATTTTATGCATGCACTAGGGAATAGTGCCGAAGAAGCATTTTGAAGTATTTTGTGTTGTTTCTACAAAAAGCCGCTGACAAAATGAGATTAACACTAAGTGTGACGCACGTGCCCAGCCACAGTGGTGGGACACAGAGTGCACCTGCTAGCTAGCAAACAAGCTAAATACAGGCAGCTAAAAATATTCAGAACTACTAATGCGACAGAGGATTTGGAAAAGCATCTGGGTTTAAAAAGATATTTTAAGGAGTTGTGCTTAAAAAAACAATGTGAGCAGAAGAATCGAACCCTGAATGAGCTGTATAAAACAGGTAAGGATCCTAACTCTAAACAATTCTGGCAAAAGATTAAAACATTGACGACAGAAAGACTAAGTCATATAAAAGTAATCTCCCCTAGGACCTGGCTAGATTAATTCCAGAAACTGTTAAACCCGGCTCAAACTACAGATGACACTACATTTACCGAAGAAACTGAGGTTGGGGTTAACAATCATTTGAATACCCGCTGTCCTGACTGTTGTAACTCTAAACTGGATGAAGAAATCTCACAAAAAGAAAGATATGATGCAATAAGAAGTATGAAAAAAAGGTAAAGCGCCAGGTCCTGATGGTCTAGCCTCTGATTTCTTCCTCTACTCACGTGAAGTGATGGTGAAATTTTTGCAACCGTTTTTCAATAGAGTCTTTTACAGTGGAGAATACCCAAGGAGTTGGACAAAAACGTTGATATCCCCCCTTGCATAAAAAGGTAACCCTAATAAGGTAGATAATTATAGGGGTATATCATTGTTGAACGTTATCATTAAACTGTATAGTGGAGTTATCAGTGAAAGATTAAGAAAATACTGTGAAGAGAACGAATGTATCCACGAAGCGCAGGCTGGATTTTGTAAAGGTTATAGTATAACAGACAATATATTCTCCCTACAATCTCTTATCTACAGATTACTAAACAAGGTTTTTTTTATACATTGTGGATTTTTCAAAAGCATATGACAGTGTCCAGAGAATGAAGTAACAATATCTTTTACTGGAGAAAGGAGTACACGGGAAAATGTTCCAGACAATACTAGCTTTGTACAAAGATGTGAATGCTGCTGTCAGAATTGGCAGTAAAGTCACCGAATATTTTGACTGTCGGAGGTACGGCAAGGGTGTATTCTAAGCCCACTGCTATTTTCAATCTTTATCTGCAAGCTTCAGAATGAGCTGACCAACTGTGGTGCTCGGGGGTATAGATGTTTTTGCAGACCTCATTGGTATTCTGCTATTGATGTATGCAGATGACATTGCTTTAATGTCAGAATCCGTAGCTGACCTACAGAAAAAGATTAGCTGTTTGGAAAAATACTACAAAAAATGGGGGCTTACTATTAATATGGACAAGATAAAAATTGTGGTGTTTAAGAATGGAGGCTTTGTAAAAAGATCAGAAAAGTGGTACTATGCTGGTGAACAGATAAAAGTTGTACCAAATTATAACTACCTCGAAGCCATATTCTCCTCTATGTTGAAGTGGTCAAAATCTGTAGTCTGTGCATGAAGGCATCTAAAGCCATGGTTGGAATAAAGAAACTTTATTTTAAATATCAACTGCAGCACTGAAATTTTAAACTGATGCAAAGGTTAAACCCATCCTGCTGTATGGGTCAGAAATCTGGGGTACTCAGAGATTTGACGCAACTGAGAAGGTTCAGATTAACTCTTTGGCGACTATACCGCCGGTTAACCGGCGGCGGCGTAAATGAGCCAAGAGGACGCGGTGTCGACAAACTTACGACGAATTCAAAACTTTGCAGCGACGCATTTAACGGTGTAAGGGAGGTAAACCTTATATTATTGTGAAGCTCTATCGTCGGTTGTTTCCCCTGCACTGTCTAAATGAGTTTCGGAAACAGTTTCGGCTTGCCAAACGAGGTTTAGTGTAGTGACCCTTCAGGTCTACTTCCGTCGTTCACACTGGATCTACGGGTTTAATTTGTTGTGTGTTGTTTTGTGTGCAAAAAGTGACTGTATTTGGGACCAAATAGTAAGTAGTATTTAATATTTTCAACTAAAAAGTATTGTTTCCATTGTGTTGCCGAAGAATAGATCTTTCTAAATATGTAAAATATATTGCTGTGAGTGTGGTAGTTTTTAAGCGGTAATTTTTTTTAAACGTTAAATCTATGCGGCCTCTATGCGGCCTCTGGGGTTGCTAGCCCTGCGGGTCCCTACGGGGCCAAAGAGTTAAAATATGTAAGCTAGTCCTTGGTGTTGGAAAAGACATTAGGAACAATGTTGCTCTGTCAGAATGTGGTAGATTCCCCATGTTTATTGACACTTTCTACCGTACAGTTAAATACTGGTGTAAACTTCTTAACATGTCAGAATGTGGTAGATTCCCCATGTTTATTGACACTTTCTACCGTACAGTTAAATACTGGTGTAAACTTATTAACGTCAGAAAGAAGATACCCCAAACAGTGTTATAACATGATGGTTAGGCACGATGAGGCTGGCAGAATTAACTGGGCAATGCATGTTAGAACACTACTTTGTAAGTATGGTTTCGGATATGTGTGGGCGTTGCAATCAGTAGGTAACCAAATGCAGTTCCTATGTTTAAATTAAGAGTTAAAGATTGTTTCCGCAAAGAATGGCGTGAATCACTTGAATCACTCACTGATTACTGCTCATACCAGCCAGATATAGTAAGAGCAAACTACATTGATCAGTTGAGTTCCCTACAACTCTGCCGGGCACTATGTTTGTGACAATGTCATAGAGTCCCGTTAAATGGTATCAACCCATCTGGAAATGTACCCGCTGACCCGTACCATAAGCAATGCGACAAAGAATGTGAGGAAGACCGGTGCCATTTGTATGCCGCAGTTATTCCTGTCTATGCAGATGTTTTATACCAAGTTTTTACTATCAATACCCAACTGAAGGTGTGGGACATTTGTTATGCCTTAACCTTCATGGAGCAGTGTGTTTTAAAGTTGCTATGTACATTACGGAAAACCTTAAACTTAGAAAATAACTTGAAGGAGTATAATAGGATATGTGTTATATTGTTCATGATGTATTTTCACCCCAGTTTGCTACCTTGGTGTGTGGAATTCTGTTCATATAGGCCAGATGGCCTTAAAGAACTGAAATAAAGTTATTATTATTATTATTATTATAGGTACACACAACTTCAGAACCATCCCATCCATCACATTACCAGGATCATCTAACAATTGCTTTGTCACACATAAATATACAATTCCAAGGTAAATGTTGCTTCACCAGTCACACATAAACATGTTTCCAAGGTAACTTATTTTGGGAGTGCATGTCGGTCTTTATCTCTAAACTGTATCTGCATCCGACATTTGATTCTGGAGTGAACACATCACTGTTGTGTTACTGTTCACTTCTACAGCATGCATCCCAGTGTTCACTTGGAAAGTGGAAGTGCTCATTTAGTGTGTCAATGAAGAGGCATTCCAAGCCTCAACACCTGTGCCTCAGACTGGGCCAACAGCCAGACACGGTGAGATCTAGTGACTGCTCTGTGAGATCTAGTGACTGGTCTATGAGATCTAGTGACTGGTCCATGAGATCTAGTGACTGCTCTGTGAGATCTAGTGACTGGTCCATGAGATCTAGTGACTGCTCTGTGAGATCTAGTGACTGGTCCATGAGATCTAGTGACTGCTCCATGAGATCTAGTGACTGGTACATGAGATCTAGTGACTGGTACATGAGATCTAGTGACTGCTCCATGAGATCTAGTGACTGCTCCATGAGATCTAGTGACTGGTACATGAGATCTAGTGACTGCTCCATGAGATCTAGTGAGATCTAGTGACTGCTCCGTGAGATCTAGTGACTGCTCCATGAGATCTAGTGACTGCTCCATGAGATCTAGTGACTGGCCCCGTGGCACCCACCTCCTTGCCTGGGTACTCCTTGATGACCTTGCGTAACTCTTGCTTGCTGAAGGCCAGCTGGAAGCCCACCTCCTCCCGCTTTACTCCAGCTGCCACTCGCGCCTCCACACCTTCAAAGAAAATCTGTAGAGGAAAGGCAAGGGTATGAAAATGACAGGTAAGGAATGGAGGAAAGTGCAAATATTCCTTACATATGAAACAACACTAGAGTAACTTTAGTGGCAAAAGGAAATTACCCTGCCTAATATCAGATCTGTAAGCTGTAATACAGTCGTCAAAATACAGTCATCGTCTAGGTCAGAGAGAAGATAGGAGGTTACATGCAGTTTTTCCAGCGGCCGGCCCAGCAAGTTGATTGTGTAGGCCTGCATGTTCTCGGTGTACCGCTGTTTTGCTTCCTTCCTGTCTGCCTCCAGACCAGCGTTCTTCAGGTGGGACAAGGTCGCTGGACACAGTTTAAAGGCCCTGGTGCATGTTATGCAGTTTATGGAACAGCTTTCTGCTGCCATTTCTTACAAAGTTCTCTCCATATTTTTTGCACAAACATTTCATTTGTCAAGAAAGCTGAATAATCTAAAAATGCAAGCTGTTTTGTTTTCATCTACTGCATGGCTAATCAAATTTATCAGATTGTGATACCACAAACAATACAGGGAGAGCCTTTTAATGGCAATAGTGTCGCTAGCCTTGCAAACTGATTGTGATTTTGTTTTATTCAGGCAACTTGCAACCTCACTGTCAGGCACATACTTCATTATGTTCAACTTTCTTTTGAGCCCAGTGTTCTCTGAAGCACTACCAACCCACCAAATCAGACATCCTCAAGCTTCTCTGCTTCACTAACGGTTACAAATTAAACAACAGTTAAATGGGTTACTCACAAAACATTCTGTGGAAATTTTCTGAAAGCAAAAAAAGATTTATCAAGATCACAGTCACAGTGAAGAAATAAAGTCATATAATTTTAAAATGTCATCAAACTGCATACATCTGCTAACTAAAAAATTAAAAGCCAGCAAAAAATACAAAGGTAAAAGTCCTTGACAATTTATTTATACAGTAAAACCTCCCGTATAAGACTTTGAAAAAGCAGCCAAATATGGGGCGCCAAGAGGGGAATAGGTATAATGCTTATGGCATATAAAAAAATTGAAGTCTATAACTAAAGAACTGCATTCTATAACTAAAGAATTGGATTCCATAGGTAAAGAACTGCACTCTATAAGTATAGAATTGCATTCTATAACATTCTATATTCTTTATATACCATAAGCATTATACCCATTTCCCTCTTGGTGCCCCAAGCCAAAATCATGTCTTAAGTTATAATGCAGGGGTCTTATAAGGGAGGACTGGTCACACTGAACCATTAGTACAACATGTACATGTGCCGTGATGGATGGGTAGAAATAAACATTTCTTTATGTATGTTATCATGGCAGCAACAAGTGCTTTAAAATCATGTTTTATGGTAAATAACTGAACTACATGCTAAAAAAGATTTTTCTACATCTCAATTACTATAATAATGAACACGTAGATTGATCACATCTCAATTACTATAATAATGAACACATAGATTTATCACATCTCAATTACTATAATAATAAACACATAGATTTATCACATCTCAATTACTATAATAATGAACACGTAGATTGATCACATCTC
>SMGT01013365.1:280483-295877 GCA_004794575.1 Lanistes nyassanus
CATACCATGTGGTACACAGGTGTACAATCTAGCGAAAAGCACCATACCATGTGGTAAACAGGTGTACAATCTAGCGAAAAGCACCATACCATGTGGTACACAGGTGTACAATCTAGTGAAAAGCACCATACCATGTGGTAAACAGGTGTACAATCTAGCGAAAAGCACCATACCATGTGGTACACAGGTGTACAATCTAGTGAAAAGCACCATACCATGTGGTACACAGGTGTATAATCTAGTGAAGAGCACTGTACCATGTGGTACACAGGTGTACAATCTAGCGAAAAGCATCATACCATGTGGTAAACAGGTGTACAATCTAGTGAAAAGCACCATACCATGTGGTACACAGGTGTATAATCTAGTGAAGAGCACCGTACCACGTGGTACACATCCTTACCATGCTTGCTCTTGCCCTCCCTGACCATCAAGCGTTGTTTGACTGACTCGAAAAATTCTCGCACCTCCTGCACGTACAGCTTGCTCAGGCTGTCGGAGTATACCTGTAACATTGACATCATCAAGGTAGCAGCAGCATAGTAAACCTGTAAGCATGGACAATATCTCCGTATACAACAAGCCTGGACACTCAGTCTTCACATAACAAGCCTGGATAAGGCCACTGTAAACATGTTTGTACAATCCCACTGTACATAACAAACCTGGAAAATCATACTGTATACAAAGCTGCAAAATTACTCTGTACACAATCCTGGACAATCACTCTGTACACAAGCCTGGACATCATGCTGTACACAATCACTCTGTACACAAGCCTGGACAATCATGCTGTACACAAGCCTGGATAATCACTCTGTACACAAGCCTGGACAATCTGCATCCAACTTAAGTACAACTCACTGTGGCCAGCCCATGAAAGACAGGAGGGTCTGCATTTTTCAGCCACAACATTAGCTCTGAATAGATCACAATCCCTTTGTGTGTCGACTCATGTTGTGGCATGCGCAGTTCTCCAGCAAGTCGACTCAGCGTCCCTCCAATCTCGTTGCCCTATAACAAAATATGTTTGGCATCTGATGTCCCTCCTATCTCATCACCCTGTAACAAAATAGATTTCCTACCTATCTCACTGCCCAATAACAAAACAGATTTGACATCTGACATCCCTGCATATCTCACTGTCCTGTAAAAAAACACATTTGATTGAAAGAAGCTGCCTTTCCAAAACTATGGGCAGAAGTGTGTAAACAAGGTTGTATAATTCTGGAGGCAATAGACAAAACAGTCCTAACATTAGGACCAATGCAATATCTTTTATTTATTGGAATCTTCATTATCCATTAAAAAAAATCAAAACAAAAATAAAAGCTTGAACGAAAAGACTAGCTTGCCAAGAAGGTGATCAGACCTGGTGAATGAACTGGTTGTTCAAGTGATGAGCAAGGCGCTGGGAAAACTTGCTGGATAGCTTGCGGAAACGCTTTTGTTGCTCCTCCACAGCTGCCATCTTCAGCATTGCTGAGGTCAGACATAACAAGATGTTGGGGTCAGACATAACAAGATCCTGACATCAGACATAAGATGTCAGGGGGTCAGACATAATAAAATGTCAGGGGTTAGACACAAAAATGTCAGGGTGTCAGATATAGCAAGATGTCGGAAATCAGACATAACCAGATGCTGGGAGTTAGACATGACAAGATGTTGATGGTTAGATGTAACAAGATGCTGGGGGTGGGGTGGATATAACTAGATGTTGGGAGTCAGACATAACAAGATGTTGTGGGGGGTGGGGGGAACGTCCCAGACATAACAAGATCTTGGAGTCAGATATGACAAGATGTTGGGAGTCAGAAACAACAAGACCTGTGTGGAGGGAGGTCTCAGACATAGCAAGATCCTGGGGTCAGATATAAACAAAACAGAGGGTCAGCAATAACAAGATGCTGGGGATCAGATATAAACAAAACAGAGGGGTCAGCAATAACAAGATGCTGGGGATCAGATATAAACAAAACAGAGGGGTCAGACATAACAAGATCCTGGGGTCAGATATAAACAAAACAGAGGGGTCAGCAATAACAAGATGCTGGGGATCAGATATAAACAAGAGAAGGATCAGACATAAGATGCTGGGGTGGGGGTCAGACATAAGATGTTGTGGGGGAGTGTCAGATATAAACAATACAGAGGGGTCAGACATAACGTCTGTCATTTGATCATCTTGAAGACCCACACTAATGCAAAATACTTTTAAAATAAATTGCTTTAAGTCACTACAAAAAATGTATTCCTAAAACTGAAGCCATGAGTCCTCTTCTGTTCACAAGATAATATGTAAACATTCACTCACTAAGGTCACATTACAACATGGATACATTTACATCCAAATTAAATGTAAAACAAGGGAACTGTACCAAGCTAGAAAGGGACAAAGACGAAGACAATCTACATGTTTCGGGGCACTACCCCTTCATCAGGACGACACAACAAAACGACGAAAAAACGAAAGGAGGGGGAGGGTCAGTGTTTAAGGTTGAGACCTGTGGGTGCCATGTACCAAAATGGGTAATGAAGTAGGACTCCATATTCTTACGGTCAATGGAGTCGCCCTTCATTTTCCAGATACCAGAGAACCTCATGTTGTCGGCTGTGTGTGGGGGTGTGCTGAAGTGACGTGCAACTCGTGTGTTTCTGCAGTGTTTAGTGTCAGCTAGTGTTCTGTGAAGCGGGTGTTGAGTGTGGAGTCCTACTTCATAACCCATTTTGGTACCATGGCACCCACAGGACTCAACCTTAAACACTGACCCTCCCCCTCCTTCCCCATTACCCCCCTCCTCTCTTACTTTTTCTCTCACCTCCTTCCCCCCCCTCTCTCTCTCTCTAGCCCCTTTACCCGCACTGCTTTCTCTTTCTCCCCTGCCCACTCTCCACATCCCCCCCCCCTTTTCGTACCCACCTTGCGATTGGCTGCCCCTCTTTTTAACCCTTCTTACTCACTGTCCCTTGGTCATTCTCCTGCTTTGCAGCCAACGCGCCACATCTACTGCAGATAAGTCTTTTTCCTTTTCATTTTGTCGTCGTTTTTGTGTCGTCCTGATGAAGGGGTAGTGCCCCGAAACGTAGATTGTCTTCGTCTTTGTCCCTTTTCTAGCTTGGTACAGTTCCCTTGTTTTACATTTAATTTGGGCTTATCCTCCAAGCGGCAGTCACTTGTTTTTCTTTTACATTTGCATCGTTAGAACTTCAATTACACTGTAATGGCAGAGCTCTGAGCATGTGAGGAAATGCAGTCATCGTCTTCATGTTACACTGTAGAAAAATCCCGAGAAGTAGCACTTGCAAACTTAAAGGCCCACAAGACAAAGAAATGCCAAAAAATAAAGCAGCTGCACCTGTGGAAATCTAAATTGGACTTTGGTGGGCATTATCATAAAGTTGAAGCATCAAAGTTGAAGACTAAACCCAGGTGCTAACAGCATAAAAAAGTCTGTGCTGTGAAACGCAAGCTTACAACAACCATAAAGGTGCACAGGTGAAAAAATGACAACTTAGAAGTCAAGTGAGGGCTTGTGACGGGGCGTCCTGGTGCTTGCTTGGGCAAAAATGTATCCAGCTAGCTAACAGCAGGGGGAGATAATTTCTTATTTGAGGAGTAGTGCTCATAGCTCATCGTTCATTGGCATCTGGTAATGGAAATGAAAATGGTACTTACAAGGGTGAATCTCTGCATTCATGCATTTATGTAGCGCCTGAGCAGCTACAGTACACTCGTAAATACCACTGGGTGTTGTCAGGTCACCATCCATCAGTGCCTTGACATGTTTCAGGTCCAGATCCAGCTGGCTCTGTAACACAGAATCCAACATGTCAGGCGAATGGCAGGGGAAGACATCATGCTAACACCAAGAATGACAGGAGAATACATTACGCTAACACCAAGAATGACAGGGGAAGACATCATGCTAACACCAAGAATGACAGGAGAATACATTACGCTAACACCAAGAATGACAGGGGAACACATCATGCTAACACCAAGAATGACAGGAGAATACATTATGCTAACACCAAGAATGACAGGGGAACACATCATGCTAACACCAAGAATGACAGGAGAATACATTACGCTAACACCAAGAATGACAGGGGAATACATCATGCTAACACCAAGAATGTCAGGAGAATACATTACGCTAGCACCAAGAATGACAGGGGAACACATCATGCTAACACCAAGAATGACAGGAGAATACATTACGCTAGCACCAAGAATGACAGGGGAACACATCATGCTAACACCAAGAATGACAGGAGAATACATTACGCTAAAGCCAAGAATGACAGGAGAATACATTACGCTAACACCAAGAATGACAGGCGAATGGCAGGGGAAGACATCATGCTAAAACGCAGAATACATCCTGAATGGTCAACACTAACAATCAAATGGTCAAGGTGCTCCAACAGACGTTGATGGTTGGTGTTGCGGCGAGTGACGAGTGTTTCCTTGTCTTGCATCACTTCCATCTGCTCTTTCACATTCTGTAATAAGCAGCAACAGAACATGTGTGTATATATATAAATGTAACATTTCTTTCAAAACTCATCAAACTGTAATAAGCAGGAACGTTGTATATAAACATTCGGCAATAAATATCATTACAATGAATACAAAAATTGAAGCTATTAATAAATGTCGGTCTATTGAACTACGTAATCCTTGGTATACATATTGTGAATTTACGTAAGAAATGTGGCCTTCATATTCTGCAGCCAACCCATTATGTGGGTATGCAATGAATAAAATCTTGCTCCATCAACAACAAATGTCCAAACCTCTTTCACAATTACAATGTTCCACAATTGTGAAATGTGTTCACAAAGCAAAACCAAAAAAAAAAACTACAAGAAATGCAGCTGAAATAAATAGGGGAGGGGGTGTTAGTGTGTAAAGTGGGTGGTGTTAGTGTGTAAAGTGTGTGGGTGGCAGTGGGTGGGTGTAAAGTGCTCAAATAAAAAATATGGTCAACAGGAGAAAAAGGGTTTATAGCACGTAAGGTACTCACAGCCAAAATCTGGTCATATGATGTCAGCTTGTCTTCAATGCTCTCAGCCATAAGGATGCCTTCATCCAAGAGACGCATGAGGTTCAACACCTGATCTTCTGAGCCCATGATGGAGTGAATGTTGGCCTGCACATACCAGCAAGGTCCTGTCTATGCTACCCAAACTCTTGCCAGCTAAGTTATAGCTCTGCCCCAAAGTCTTCAAGAAAAATTAAATGAACGAATGTGTTTATTCTGGTGCCCAAAAAATCCCCCTAAAAATGAAACCCAATTTTCACATGACTAAATGTACCTCAAGAATTTCTTGATGTTAAGACCAAATGTTTAGAGCTCAAATGCATAGTCTGCATACTTTGGGGGATTTCCAAGCGCCCGAAGGCCACCCGCAGAACTTCTTGGAGCGCGTGGACCTAAGAAGCTATGGGGTTGGTCCACGCCTAACCCTCCTGCATGCAAACAGTTGCCAATACCGGGAGGGTTCTGCCATCCCATCCCTTTTGTAGGTGGTCTGGAAAGCACACCCACAAAAGGTGAGACTGAGCGAGAGAGAATGGGCATTCGAATCTCTTGCAGTCAGCCAGACTGCAGAAAAAGACGTCCCTGAGGGGCAAAACACTAGAGATGCGTCTGTACGCAACCAAGTTGTTGAAGTGTCGAGGGCCGAGTCCCTGCACACCCACCCAGCTGAGACTGACAAGAGGACCGTCTGTCAAGAGAGTTCCACTGCCCATGTGTGCTGTGGTAATCATAATGCAGTGAGGGGAACTGCACGCAACACCCAAAGAGTGAAGGGTAAGTTCGCCTCCACTTGTGACCAAGTGCTAGAAGCGACATGGTGCAGGAAGTGGATGCCCCAACTAAAGAGAGAGGAGGTATGATGGGAAGTCTGATGACAGCCAGGACAGGATGGTCCATGGCTGGAACAGGTGGGCAAAGCATGTGGTGCTGGAACCAATGCAGGTCCTCTGGATGGGTCACAGGAACGGCACCTAGAGGGGCCAGTGAAACAAGCGACACCATCGCTCCCACCAAGCACGTAAGATGTCGTGCAGTGAAGGGACCACTTCCAAGGGGGTACCAACGAACTGCTGGAGACAGTCAGTGTGTCTGGGCACAGAAAAGACCGTCGAGACAATTCTGTCCAATGCCCTGCCGAGGCATGAGGTGACCTGCTGAGATTCAGAGAGAATACCAGCAGGCACGCCTGAGACATAGCCAGTTTCTGCTGCGAGAAGCACTCAATCTGCAAGGTACGCACGAAAGCGAAGCCCCTTCTTGTGCTGAATAGCACAGAGGCTCCTGAGAGAGGTTGAAAAGCTTGAGACTGGGAGACTGCAATCTTCCAGTAAAGCGCTGTTCCTCGAACAATTTCAGAGAGGGGTAAAGGCCCAACATAAGGTAGGACCCACCAGTCGCTTTCGGGACCAGAAGCAGACAGCAGTAAAACCGGGCTGGAAGGGGTGGGGAACCCGTTCCACTGCGGCGAACTGCACGAGGGAGGCCACGTCCAAGTCCAAAGCCACCCGTTCACTTCTGGCAGGAAGGCAGACGGAACAGGAAGGGCAACGTGCCAGAGGGATGGGAGCAGGCTCCCACAGCAGACTGAACCCTGCCCACAGGCGGAGTGAAATTGAGTAGCTGCTGATGACCATGGGCACCTCGACCCCAGGAGGGGCAAGTGCCAAGGCCACCCCTGGAAGAAGACTTGGTGTCAGGCTTGGGCTCAAATGCAGCTGATAGCGGCCCATGGAAGAGTGCAAGACTCCTGGGAGGGGAGCAAGGCCTCGAACCGACACTTCTGCAGGGCAGAAGTAAACACATCCGCCCCCTGTAAGGGAAAGGACCAAAAAAGGAGGGTGGTGTGGCCGGCCCCACGTGCAAGGTGAGGGACAGAAGCCAAAGGACAGCTGTCATGGCATGCAGGGAAGATTCCAGCATAGCCATCACTCATGTTACCAGTGTGTGATGACACTTTTTTGCGATGCTGTCAACACACTCGGCAGCACACAAAAACAGATTCGCAAGGCAGCGAAGTCTGCATCTGGGCGGAAAAAACTGTGCAGCCCTCGGTGGAAATGGACTGCTGACAAGTCAACAGCAGAAACCATGACACCGGACATATCCAACACAGCCCATAAAGCCATCTCCAATGGTCAATCTGTGACCATCAGAAAGGCAGGGAGGAACGGAGGACTGGTGCCTGCTGGAAGCAAGACCAGACCTAACTGTGGGACTCATGGGCCAACCACGAAGTGCTAAAGCATGGCTAGGGGGGCACCGGCAGGTACCCACGGGGCTGCCTGGGGGAAGGAAGACAACGCTTCCAGTGGCGGAATAGTGACACGCCCTGGTGGTGTGGACCCAAGGGGTGGTCCTGCCACTCGTTCCTCAGAGAAGCCTGCACCAAAGGTGACGCATGCAAGCGGGGGCTCGCGAGCACAATACCAGAAGGTGGATGGAAGAGTACCAGGACATGTCCTGTGCTGCTTCCTTCTGTCCCTGCACTGCGTACTTTAGCATGGTCTATAATAATAATAATACTAATAATAAATGTAGATTTTTAACGCGCTAGAACACATTTCATGGAAACTTCGCGCGGATGAGGCACACAGACACTCTAATGAAAACAACGAAACACACACACAGAGGGAGAGATGAACGCAACACTGACCAACAGGTTGGGATACAGATCGTCCGTCATTCATAGGTGGGTAGAAAAGTAACATAACAGAGGATGGACAGAGAAAGTTTTAAGTTTATGCAGACAGGCAGCCACGACGTCAGTCAAGGTACTTGCGGAAAAGAAAAGTTTTTAAGTTTCGTTTGAAAGTCTGTAGTGATGGGGAGTGGCGAATGTTGTGGGGAAGTGAATTCCATTCGGTGGATGCTGAGAAGGTGAACATGCGCTGTCCGTATGTTTTTGTCCTGATGCGGGGTACTGAGAGAATATGATTGTCTGAAGAGGAGCGGAGCTGTCTCACTGGAGTCAGGCTGGAGTGTAGATTGTAAGAAGTTCTGAAAAGTAGATGGGGCATGCACCGGTGAAAAAATTGAAACAGAGAGTAGACAACTTGTAGTCGATGTGAGCCTGAATGGAGAGCCAGTGCAGAGTGCGGAGGAGAGGTGTGGCACGGTCTGTTTTGCGCGCTTTCAGGACAAGGCGAGCGGCCGAGTTTTAAAGTTTCTATAACTTCTGGCTGCATTTGTTACCAATCAGTAAATATATTTAGCACAAAATATTCTTTTTTGTTTTTGAGCAGTCAGGCAGCATCAACCTGGTTATCTGAGAGACCCTCTCTACTTATACAAATCTCAACTTCTCCGCTCTGCTAATAGGCTTCTTTTTACCAATCATTTGCCTAAAGATATTTTTAAACCTCCATTTTCCTTGTTAGAATGCATCTTTGTATCTAGTATTGCACCATCACTCATGACAGGTTTGCAAATGATTGCCAGCAATAAATAACAGATTGTGGACTCAAAGCAACTGATTATTGAAATAACATAGGCTAGCAGGCCATCCCCAGAGAAAAAGATTGGAGTCCTCGTCTTTTAATTTTACTGCATGTTTGAAGCCAAAATTTTACTCACACCATCCAGAACTGACAGCTGCTTGGACAGCTGTTCCGCAAACAACTCTGCGTTGCTCATGGCAACCTGGCATTCCGACATGAGCAACTCCAGATCTGCTTCTTCTTTGGCTGAGAGTGCCTGAAAATCCTCTCCCGCCATGGACAGGTTGTCGGCTGACTGAGATTTCTGCCGCAGTTCCCGTGGGTCAGCCACATCTGATGTGGTCAGGGACATTGCATCTCAATGTTGATATTTTACCAAAGATGAACACGAACATATTGTAAACTAAAAGTTGAAAACTTGTGCATACATGTCCTATACATACATATCACATCTATATCACATTAATATCAAATTTTTGAAATGACGATTCCTAATCTGGAGGCCCTCGACATCGAGTCATATTAACTGCTAAACTCCTAGACATGATGGTAACAAAGAAACTAACACAGACATTAACGCACACATTAGCACTGACACAGACACTAACATAGACACTGACAGACACAAACACTGACACAGACCCTAAAACTAACAGACACTAACACAGACACTGACACTAACACAAACACTTAAAGAGGTACTGCAATCAAAGACAACATTTCGCTTTTCGATGCCAACAAGAGAATAACAGTGTGTTCATTGTTTTGCAAAAAACTGAGAAGTTATATTTTTGAAAAACCTTACCTGGTCAAACTCAAAAAGCGGAAGCAAGATCGCGTGACTTCACGATTGTGTATTAGCAGACGACACTCAACACAGCCACGTGCGGGTCTCGTGCAGAAAACAGACCCCAAAAGGGAAAGATGTGGGAGAACGGTGTGGGAGAATGTGCACTTATGCTGATGATCTTATAGTTTACATTCCATTTCTGCAGACCCGAAAAAACCCAACAAGCATGGGTTAAATTTGTGCAAAGGTCACAGGCAGCCTGGGATTGCTGCTTCAACTGATAATTCCAAGATTCGTTCTGCATCTTAGCCCCGACTGCTATCTGCATGCGCAGAAAAGAGAGTCTGGTTTGTATGAGTGATACAAACGCTTGCTGGAAGTCTGTGTAACTGATGGACCAAGCCATACACAGGCAACTGTATTTCAATAAACCTGGCAACCGTGTATGACTACAACAGTGTGTGACTACAACAGTGTGCTGACATGGAGAGCAACATCATCATCATGCCCATCGACATCAACAGCATGCAGTGATCTACAGTGACAATAACAAGCATCAAAGGACCCATAGCCTCCCGACTTGCTAGCCTGCATGCAGTGATCTACAGTGACAATACCAAGCATCAAATGACCCTTAGCCTCCCGACTTGCTAGCCTGCACACTGTTTGCTAGATCTGCATGTTAGAAGCGAGAACATGCAAGACTATGCAGACTGTTTTGTTGATGCACAAAATCTCAATTTATATTACTCCTTACTTATTAATTTTGTCAGTGTTACCATTATTTTTAGTCATAACAAACAAGTGGTAATTGAATGCTCGTAAATGTAGAGGAAAGATCCTTTTAGAAAATGCCACCTGAGAATTATCTTTTAAAAATATAATCAAGAAACACTTAGTGAAAATAGTGTATCTTGGAAAGGGGTGCAACTTTTCTGTAAGTTATGGTTACAGTTTATATAAAAGTCAGGGCAAGTCCTCAGCAAAGGGTGTAAGGGAGGTGATGCCACCGACTAGGGGAATGAATAAATATACACAGTTCATTTTGTCATGAAATGGTTTGGTTAAGAATTCATTCTGTAACTTGCACTGTAAGCGGAAGATTCTAATTCTGAATTGTGTGCTGTGTAGTGGTTGCAAATATGTTATTGTATATTTATGTTTCATAAATTTTGTTAAGTTTTTTCATATGTTCAGAACAAAAGTGCATTATTTTAGTTAGCATGGGTGGCAGTGTGAATGTATTGTGTCAGTAAAACAAGTCTAGCATCACCACTGCACTGCTCACATTTACATGGTCTTCTTTCTCTGTGGGTTTTAGTCCCTACTAGGAATACACGTCGTATGAATTACCTCTTTTACAAGTCACAATGGAAACACTAATTAAATCTGGAGTACAGTGTACTAGCTGATTTAATTTCTAGCTTGTACAACAGTAAAAAACAGATATAAGTTTTATTACTGTATAGTCCGGCATGATTTGGGAGTTGGGGAGGGGAGGGGAGGAACCTGAGCTTCAGAAAATGTTTAAGTAAAAACTTTGGGTTTGCTTGTGTGTTCAATTTATTACTTCACCTAAAGACTAGAGCCTGTGAATGACAATAAGAATATTATTTATTAATGATGGTCATTATTCTCCAGCAACCAATGTCAAATCCCTCAAAGTCTCATCAAGATATTTGTGATAGCAATGTTACCAAGAAATAAAATGTTTGCTTGTTTTGATTTGTGATGTCATGGCCATGCTATTGTCTGCACTGAAAACTGCTTATCACTAAAATATAAACAATATTTGTACAAACTTGTCGATAATGTACAAGGTTGTACACAACCAAAGAACTTCACTGGTCTTATAGTATTTTACCATTTGCTTTAAAATGAATGTTGCTTGTGCTTTTATCATAACAGCACCTGCTAAATCAGAACACTGCCAAATGCATGTACATTTGTAAGATAATAAGCACATATATTTATATAAATTTGGTGGGAGAGTCTTGTAACATCTGCCACATTCAGATTCAGTTAAAATCAGAAATTATATTATAAACATGAAAATTGTGTTTAATTAATCAGCTTAAGGATGTACATATCTAATCACTATACTTGATGACTTTAGTACCAATTCAAAGCTGAGTTTTAAGTGTAATCATTACAAGCCATTTTATCAGGCAGTTCAGGACTACATAATACATAAGCCAAGTAGAACCTGAAGTGCCTAAAGCACAATAAAAACACATTGTGAACGACTCAGAATCAGCTGAGAACGATCTCACACCAAATGCTTTACTAGTGCGTTGCTTCACTTACCAGTCAGAAAGAAATCTGCTTTTTGGATCATCCTGTGAGTTAGACTGCAAATTGCTATTGTGCTGTATAGCTTGTGTTGTGGTTTGTTTTATGAGATCTGAACTTGAAGGCTGTATAGTTTGGACTGGTAAATCCCATTTTCAACATTAACATCATTAATGGTGAATTTGTCACTGCCACGAGTATTAATTCGCGTCAGTCTCAACAAACTGTCATGACTATTGCTGTTTTCAGACACTTGATGTGGTTCACCCTCCTTACCACTGCATGCAAGCAGACGATCCTAGCTGACACAATCATGACATTACAGGTTAATTTCCGCCCAGGAAAGGAAGTGTGGCAATGTTTTGGACGGGCTGGTGAAAATGTCTATGTCCATTACCAAATATCTCTAAAGCAGCTTCGATGTTTTTCATGTGGTTTGCAAATCCAGTATTTGTTAAAGATGCTTAACTGTTTCTTAAATAAAAACATGTTGATTGCAGTACCTCTTTAGCACAGACACTAACACCAACTCTAAAACTAGCATAGACACTAATACCAACATTAAAACTAGCACAGAACACTAACAATGACACAAAAACTAGCACAGACACTAACACCAACACTAACACCAAAACTAACACAGGCACTAAAACTAACACTGACACAACTAACAGACACTGAAACTGACACTAAAACTAACACTAAAAAAGACACTAAAACTAACACCGCCACTAAAACTGACACAGACATTAAAACTAACACTAAAACAGATGCTAAAACTAACACTGACACTAAAACTAACACTAAAACTGTCAGGCACTAAAACTAACAGATGCTAAAATTAATTCTGACACTAAAACTAACACAGACATTAAAACTCATATGCTAAAACTAACAGACACTAAAACTGACACTAAAACTAAGAGACACTACAATAGACACTAAAACAAACACAGGCAGTAAAACTAACACAGACACTAAAACTGACACAGAAAACAAAATGAACGCAGACATTAAAACTAACACAGACACTAAAACTAACACAGACACTAAAACTGACACTAAAACGAACACAGACACTAAAACGAACACAGACACTAAAACTGACACTAAAACTAACACAGACACTAAAACTGACACTAAAACAAACACAGACACTAAAACTGACACAGAAAATAAAATGGACGCAGACACTAAAACTAACACAGAAACTAAAACAAATGCAGACACTAAAATGAACACAGACACTAAAATGAACACAGACACTAAAACTAACATGACACTAAAACTGACATAGACACTAATATGAAGACAGACACTAAAACTAACACAGACTTTAAAACTAAGGCAGACACTAAAACTAACACAGACACTAAAACTAAGGCAGACACTAAAATGAACACAGACACTAAAATTAAGGCAGACACTAAAACTAAGGCAGACACTAAAATGAACACAGACACTAAAACTAAAGCAGACACTAAAACTAACACAGACACTAAAATGAACACAGACACTAAAACTAACACAGACATTAAAACAGTCACACTAAAACTAACACAGACACTAAAACTAACACAGACATTAAAACTAACAGACACTAAAACTAACAAAGACACTAAAATGAACACAGACACTAAAATGAACACAGACACTAAAACCAGGGTTGGGCAAGTAACGATGTAGCGATTACATTTTGTAACGAAATTACATTTTCTAGTAACGAAATAACGCTGGAGTTACAGTTTTCAACATTGTAACGAAGTAACGTAATCGTTACAAATTTGGAGTAACTAAATAACGAAAATAACGGTGTGGTTTCGTTACATCTTACACGCCATTGCCAGCTTTGCCACTTCTAACTACCCATTGCTGCTTTCGCTAGCAGTCTCGCGTGCCGGCATATAACTCAGTCGTCTCGCGTATTGCTGCGCGCTGGCTCATCCACCGGAAGCGGAAATTTGTAATAGCACAACAGCCCACGTGTCTCCCCATAGGCCGTAGCGTCTTTTCAGTTTGATTCAAACAGCGAACGATGGCAACACTTCCAAGTTTCTTCCAGCCCTTTCTGCAATTCTTCACTTTGAGTGAGGAAACCGGCAACGCTTACATTTTCAAATGTAAGGCAGGCGTTTGCAAGACGTACTCCGCGAGCAAAAGCCCAGCATCTAATTTGAGAGTTCATCTTCAGGTGAGTTGAACTTGACATTTTGATTTCCTTACCAGAGACTCGACGTCTTATCGACGACCGGTTTAAGTTGAAGGCAGGTGGTTTGTTGCTTAATTTAGTCAGTTAAGTCGCTTACAATTGCTTTTATTTTGTTGCTGATGGTTTCAACTTTCCACTGATATCTTGTTTTGAAAATATTTTAAGTAAAAAATAGGTATGTGACAATCGGGGTCAGAGAGAGGGGAGCATGCCGTGTGCCAAACTCGCGTGAAAATTTGCAGCAAGTTTTTAACAGTGTTTATAGGGTACAAAGCGTTTTAATTATATGCATATTATTTAATTCTTGTCTCAAAATAAGACACAAATGATGATACACAATATTTTATTTTATCTTTTATAAAACGGTTTCTGGTGACGCTTTACGCGAACCTACTTTGAATAAGCGAAAAAAGACGCTCTTGGAAACAATGCTTAGGCACAGGAGGGAAACAAACTACTAAGAGGTATCAATTGATAAGTGATTAATTTCTTTGTCATGTACGGTATGTGACCCTAACCCAAACAAATATGTGACATACCTACTTGATTGTTTGTTTTAGAGGAAACATCGTCTGCTGCTAGAAAAACTTAATGGAACTTGGATAGACGAGGACCAGCCACCAATCTCTAAGATATTTAAGTCTGCAGGGAAAAAAGAACTTACGAAGGAGGAGATCGACACAGCTGTGGTCGATCTTCTACTGGCAGACAACCTGCCGTTCAATTTATTGGAAAGTGAAAACTTCCAGTCATTTGTGAGCCATTTGACAGGCCAGCCATCACAGCTTCTAAGTAGAAAGAAAGCAAACGCACTATTGGAGGTAAGAACACTACATGTGTATTTCTTAAGATATTATTTTACCCCCTTATTTTCATGGTAGGAATTTAATTGTGTAGTCGGGTGGCCACTCAGCCAGCCCCTGGAACACGATCCCGGCTGGTCTCAGGGCACGGTCCTATTGTTCAGTGGGAGGGAGGACTGTAATGAATAGGTCCTTTTGTCTCCTGACCGGAAGATGGGTAAAAGAGGGGTGGATGTGTGTTGTCAGCCCTCTGCAAGGGAAGAGGCACTAGGATCACATTCCGAGACCATCTTCCCGGTTTAATGAAAACTACTGCCCGAAAGCTATTTACAGTTGGGATTTTCCAGGGAAGGATGGTACTGAGGAAAGATATATGGGAAGAATGGGTGGTCGGGGCCGGAGCCACCTGGACAAGCAACCGGATGAGACACACCATTTCAATGGGGAAGCGAGGGAGGGAGAATTAGGATCAGAGGTATATTTTAAAAAAGCAGAAACGATAGAGGGGGAGATCATTCTTGGACTTCAACGCAGACCATGGACGTGATTCGTGGAGGGCTGCTGCTGCTGCTTGAAGAAGTCCTTGTGGATGGTAACCCTGAATCTCTCATTGTTTCAGATGCAAGCTTCTTTGGACAGGAGACCTGGGACTGAGGGAGAAAGGAAGACTTCTCCTCGCTGCTGAGGTTGCAAACCTCAAACGTTCAACCCCCACCTCAGGCACCCCTACGAAGTGTACCAGTGGGGACGAAGATTTCCTAGTGTTTGATGACACTACAGATATGACAGAGGCAACTGCATACCTTCAAGAA
>SMGT01013365.1:308879-335696 GCA_004794575.1 Lanistes nyassanus
AATGAAACAATTCCTGAAGCCTAGCCTACATAGTATACAGAGTGTAGATATTGTATGTGAACAGTTTGTGAACTTCAAGGGTGGAATTATGTTTTATTTCACAGTGGAACCATTCACCAACAGATTCAAAGTGGAATACTCCTGATAACTGGATTTATTTACCTGTGGGAAGTGTACAAGCAGTGAAACCTCCTTTTGGTTCAATTTTTTTTGTGTGCAAAAAGTGACTACATTTGGCACCAAATAGTAAGTACTATTTAATATTTCTAACTAAAAGTATTGTTTGCATTGGAATGTAGAAGAATAGATCTTTCTAAACATGTAAACTAGATTAGTGTGAGTGTGGTAGTTTTTAAGTAGTATTTATTTTAAAAAACGTGTAGATCTATGCGGCCTATACGGTTTGCACATAGATCTAGCCCTGTGGATCCAAAGAGTTAAAGTTTTCTCAAACTCGAAATGCATCTTATCCCTTCGCTCCTTTCTGCTAGACTCCCAGATGAAGCGTTAATCCCCACAGAAATTCTTTCCGTCCCCCCTCACAACCAACTTTCTATCTTCTCATTGGCTGGAGAAGACAGAGTCTTACGCGTTTTTTGACAATGTAAATGACGTCTCTTGCTCCTAACACTAGGTATTTTTACTGCGTCACTAACTTGTCAACTCTCTCTTGAATGAAAGATTACAATGCTATATGAAGATACATTAAAAAGAACACAGTTCTTAAACAATAGCGCTGAAGAAAACCTTCCAAAACGTAACATAAGGTACTCTTCAGGGGTGTTGGACCTCCCCCCCCCCCAACACAAGACTGGTGTGTGACCCTTGGCACGTGTTCATCTGGTGTGCATAAACCATTTACGCTGACCAGGTGAAGAGGGAACTGCAGAATGCAAAGGAGGAAATTGAGGGACAGAAGGACAATAACTGATTGAATCAGAAGTAGAGATCCAACTTTGAGGGGCTGTATATGACCGAGCTTGTATGTGTTGAGGTCGACAATTGACCAGAAAGTGACCCATAGTAAGGTGACTGTGTGGCATCAGCGAGAGTGATTACAACTGTCAGTAAGCCTTGTGTCCAGTGGCAAAGGACTCGGAGGAGAGTTCAGCAACAAGAGTGCTTTTACCATGCAGCTGTCAGATCAGCAGAGAGGGGCACCCACTTTGGTACAGACTGTAATGTTGTGTGGACTGTGCAACCAATCAGGTGACTGTGTTGTGTGTTCTACACGTGGTCATAGTGTGTGTGCAGTTAAATCAAGTACATTTGTCTTGATCTTGTGTTTAGAAGGTGATGGAAGGAACTGTATGTTGTTAGCTGAACAAGAAAGAAAGCCGGGAGTCCTACTCTTATGAGCCTAAATATTTCATTCTGTAAATACTCGATAGCTGTAAATAATATTCTCTTTTCTTTTACTGTATTATGGAGTCTGATTCTTTTTTTATAGGGAGATTGTAGGTGGATGGGGGCTTGGACCATATGACTGCAGTAAGATATAAAAAACCATAAAGTAATACAGTGATAACGTTTCGACTTACACATATGTCATCCTCTTAACGGTGGTCCTGTTGCCTGTGCACGTGAAAAGATGCATTTGGAGAAAAAAGTAAGCTCCCTTGTGACGACAACAATCAGAGATTCGGATGTTGGTATAGACAGTTCACAGCCTGAAGTTTTAAAATTAACCCTTATACATACAGTGTATATATAAATACATGTACATACATGTTTTTACACACATAACATGAATTTTTTTGTTATATATAACATGGTCTGTCTCATGGAAATTCTAATCTTCTATGATTGAATAAAATGTTTTAGTGTTTATCAAATAATAGACAACTTTTTAATGATACTTTGACTAGGCAGACAAGCATGATTTTTTAAAAATATGCATCCCTATTTACTCAACTATTCATTTGCTGTCCCTGACCATTCCCAAAGCCGTGGCTGTACATCTGGTTAATGCAGTTTCATAAGAGCTAGCATTCTTCTGAAATACTTCGACAATTAACGACACAGATCCTTTCACCGAACCTACCATACAACGAGAATTCCACTTCAAGCTGATGCCGTTCGTCCCAGTGATCCCACATACGGTGTGTGCCTGACAGGTGGTGTCAGGCTGTGACAGCACTCGGTATCGTAGAAATGTTTTTGAATAAAAGTTCTTGATTCACTCTCAATAAAATCATGCAAAGAGAAAGCTAGACTCAGGAAAATGAAAGCTGAAAAGGAAGCAAAATTACATGAGCACTGTATGTTAGCAGATCCACCACCTCTGTCCTGAGTTCAGTTGAAACTCGTTGTGTACAGCAATCTCTTCCTTCTGTGATTTTTTTTGACAGGGTTTAAAACAACTGGTGGGGAGCCAGGCTGCTCCGGTGGGAGAGACGTGGCTAAAACTGGCGGATGACACAGGTGGCTGACCTTTTTTTTTGGTCAAGAAAAGGTAGCATGGTCAGATTAAATGTTAATCACCTACATACACTGGACACACACAGGAAACACACTGGACACACACAGGAAACACACTGGACACACACAGGAAACACGCTGGACACACACAGGAAGTACACTGGGCACACATAGGAAACACACTGGACACACACAGGAATTACACTGGACACACACAGGAAACATGCTGGACACACACAGGAAGTACACTAGACACACACAGGAAACACACTGGACACACACAGGAAACACACTGGAAGTACACTGGACACACACAGGAAACACTGGACACACAGGAAGTACACTGGAAACACACTGGACACACACACAGGAAACACACTGGACACACAGGAAGTACACTGGCCACACACGGGAAGTACACCAGATACACACAGGAAGTACACTGGCCACACACAGGAAACACACTGGCCACACAGAAAACACACTGGACACATGCAGGAAACACACTGGACACACACAGGAAATACATTGGACACACACAGGAAACACACTGGACACACACAGGAAACACACTGGACACACACACATGCATACACATGAAACATACTGGACACACAAAAGTAAACACCGGTATGCAGACACATGCGTGCCCACATGCATACACACAGAGACACATGCATGCGCACACACAAAACACCAATGCCTTGCCATTCACATATTCATTTCTGAACACAAAAGCATTCCATGCATAGTCCTAACAGAAAATAGCTCCTACATGGAAAATACTGTGCAAAATACTTCCTATGATGAAAATTCTCCATGTTCTTTCAATAACTTTGATCAAAAACATGTCATACTGTACTTTTTTTTAAATGAATGCATTCATTTGTGTATATGGAGATGTACAACAAATGTATTTGACAGCATGTGCATGTTCGCACACTGTGTGAGTGTATGTACATGTTTGCTCACTGTTTGAGCATATGTGCATGTTTGCATGCATACTTGCAGATAAAGACAAAGTTGTGCAAGTTCTGCAGAGGGAAAGAGAAAAGGGAGTGCTCACTAAACAGGTACAGATGTCATATTGGGATGTTTGTACTGGCTTACAGATGTCATATTGGGATGTTTGTACTGGCTTACAGATGTCGTGTGTGGATGTTTGTACTGGCTTACAGATGTCATGCAGCGATGTTTACTTCTCTAAAAGGAAATTTCTAAATGCAAAATTAGCTTCACTAAGTCAGAGTTGGGACCTATGTGCCCAGCTATGCAATGAGGTGTGGCTGACAATCCTATCTCACCTCTCCCTACCCTCACCTCCTCACCCCTCTGTGAACAGTCTTCACCACCCTTTCTCCCTGTAACTTGTTATCATATGGCTTATTCAGTTATTCTGGCCAACAGCAGATGATGCCATCAGCTGCTAGTGCCGTCTTATCCAGGAGTTGGTTACTGAGCCACAGCGTGGCTGGGAACCTGGACAGAAGGAGCTTAAGGACTTCTGAGTGGAGCATCCATTTGTTGCCAGTATGTGATAGACCATCCTCGAGTCAGTTCTGCTGGCTGGGTCTGTGGTGAACCACAAGCAAAAGTTCCCACACACCCTAGAATTATGTCTGTGGTAGGGCAAGTCAGTTCTCGTTCAAGTGCCGCCCTCCCCCATCCAGGTGTTGGAATTTAGCAACAAGGCTTGGGACAGAAGTCTACCCTCAGTGTACCTGCATCAGTGGCACACACGCTGGTATCCAGCACAAATGATGCGACTGAGCAGAAAGCTAGGAAGCCAGAACTAACAGTAAGACATGGGAGTTGAGACGTCTGGCACGGAGACACCAGTAAACAGACACTGAATGCAGCGTAGTCACCCTCGGCAAGGCCAGTGGTGACATGGCCACAGATATATCCAAAGTCAGTAAAATCACAGATAATTATCCAGGCATCTTCCACTGTGGATTGGGACAAAAACATGCAGGAGGTAAGTCCAACAAATTCCCATCAGTGGATAAAAAAAAACACAGGGGGAGCACTCAAGGCTAAACTGTCGCTCACTCCCAGCGAAAGTTGCATTGCCTGTCCTGAAACAACAAGTCACAAAAAGTACGCAGGCAATACCAGGAGAAAGTTGAAGATTCCAGTGAGTGACAAGAAGAACGAGTCAAGTCTTCCTCCGGTGGCAAAGAGGAAGGGGGTGGACTTCGTAACAACTTCTGGAAAAGTAGTGCAGTTGCTTCCATGTTGAAGCTACTTGCAAGCTGCAACACCAGTTCTGATGTCCAGTCAGCAAAGAAAACATCTGAAGCAGTAGATTTTTTTATTACCCTCCGCACGTCGCACAAGTAGATGTTGGCACATGGTCAAGTCATGTGATTGCATCTGATTAGATGCCCACACAAAGTCGTAAAAATCAGCAGTTGATGGGAAAAGGCTGCAAGACTGTCATAAATAGAACAATCCAGTAACCACTGGAGACAGTGCAGTGAAGCAAATGTCTCTCTAGCAGGACCAAAGGAGAACTGAATAAGCCATGTGATAACGGTGAACTAGAGGGAGAAGGGACAGTGAACACTGTTCACAGAGGGGTGAGAATGTGGGGGCAGGGGGCAGGGAGCTCAGGTTTCAGTCAGCTATCGATCACACCTGACTGCATGACTGGTCTCTCTGGGTGGTGAAGGTGTTACACATAGTGATGAATGATTAAAAATAAAGTCACAGCAAATGATATTTGATTAGGCTAAGCACAAAGAAAATGTAACTTGCTCTAAAACCTTGTAAACCATTTAAACAGTAAACATATTTGGCTTTTCTAGAGGTTGATTACATAATTATGACAGATTATTGTTTGAAATGAACTTATTGCTTTTTTGATCTAAGAATTTAAAGAAAGTAGATGACTTCAGCCAAAGACCAAAGACTGCATACCCATCAACGTATCGGTGGATGAAGCGTGCTGGAGCCCAAGGTATAGAACACATGTTGTAGTTCTTTGAATATTGTAAATGTAATCAGTACACACCAGTGGAGAATTAACACACTAATGTGTACGTCGTCTTACAAAAGATATTTGGTTCGGGCTAGAGGGTAGCGCTTCACGCACACAGATTTTCTCCTTGCTGACTAAAAGAGTAAGAAAACAAAAATAGACTCAATCACTTTTAATCAACTATCGATCTAAAACCCAGAACAGATGAAAAGGAAGGAATAATTAAGTGGTAAAGAGATAAAGATAGAGTGAAGAGGTCGGATAAAGAGGTGAGCCAAGATGAACAGACGTGGTGGCCAAGATGGCGGCAATCTAGCGCCTCAACACATGCACAGGGCAAATACAAAATCCATCAAAATTAACGTCATCCCCAACCCATCCCTGCTTAAGTTCTAATTCCCATAAAGATTAAAAAATGAGATTTCTCATGGTAACAATATTTTACACATACATCAGCCAACTGCACGCATTGCAGGGGAAAACATAATCCGACTCATTACTGCTTCTGCACAACTGCGTCATCAGCACATGTACAACTGTGCCGTACACAAAGTAATCGTTTTCTTTAAAAAATCACAAATACAACATACAAAAATGCAAAATACCATCGTACCTCATCCAACAAGACACACCGAAGAGGGCTGGCATGTGTTTGCTCTCACCGCTGGCACCCAAAAGACCCAGTGAACATATGTGTTTGTCTTGGCTCCCATTTGTCAGCGCACGCTTAGTGAGCGGGCTTATTACATTTAATAGGGATTCTCTGTATGCACACGTTGTGCACCGAGGGCTACCTGTGTGAAGACTAGCGTCGTTATAAAGAAAGGGATGGCAGATCTTTTTTGGGGGATCTGCCAAGTTTCTTTTTTTTCGACCCTCTCTTTGCTACGTGTTTGGGTACGGTAAGCTCCCTTGGTCACATGCATCTGCATACGGTTATGTTTCAAGTACTTCATGTTGGAGTGATAATTTGATAATTTAAACACTCAGTCCTCATTTGTTGTTTATTAACTGGCTTAACGTAAAAACATAGCACAGAAGAGCATGCGAGCGCACACACTGTTACAGAGGGTTTCCTTTCGTACATGGTGGTTAACTGTATGGAAAGAATATAAGGCAGATTGAATCCTTTCAAATGTCTTAAAGCACAATTTCATCATCTAACACTGGATCGCAATGCCTTTAACTGTCTTAAGCAAAAAACATCACCTAGCAAGGATTTTCTTTCTCAGAAGGTCACTAGTAGATGTATTTGTGCAACGTCCTGTTTGATGCGAGTTCGGAGTCACCTCACAATTCACTACTGGCGGTGATTTCCCATCACTGTCTCCATTTTGCCTCATTTGCAGCTCCTCCTCTGACGTACGCGTTCACACTGTTTCCCTAACTGCCGTCCTGCTTGTTCTTGCTTACTAGCATTCCAAAGAAAGCATGTGTCTAGTTTAGCGATCTCCACAAGGTCTGTAGATGAAACTGGTCCATAGCTCTCTGTCTAGTTTAGCGATCTACACAGGGTTTGTAGATGAAACTGTCCATAGATCTCTGTCTAGTTTAGCGATCCACACAAGGTCTGTAGTTGAAGCTGTCCATAGATCTCTGTCTAGTTTAGCGATCTACACAAGGTCTGTAGATGAAACTATTCCATAGATCTCTGTCTAGTTTAGCGATCTACACAAGGTCTGTAGATGAAACTGTCCATAGATCTCTGTCTAGTTTAGCGATCCACACAAGGTCTGTAGTTGAAGCTGTCCATAGATCTCTGTTTTCACTGTTGGAAGAACTTGCTGTGTTGAAATGCCACGTGTAGAGCAATTTTTGACTAAGCTCCTGTGAACCTACAGCCTGTTCCAAGCATCTCCTGACTTTGGGGTAATAGATAGTTATCCTGAGTTGGGGCTTGGATTCTAAAGAAAACGTGTAACCACTATTCTCTGCCTGTCCTAAGGCATTCTCTTGGTGCACCTGTTCTCCCACCACATTCTCACCCAAGCTGCCACTTTTGGGTGTCTCCTGCTGTCTTCGTGTGCTGGCCATGTTTATTCCATTAAGTATCTAGATAAAATTCTTATGTTGGTGTCATTCTGATGAAACACTGACATTGTTTTTGTTAACTTTTGCTTGGTTAAGTTCCTTTGTTGTCACCTTATGTTGTATTTCAAGCAGCAGTCAAGTGTTTCTTTTCCGTTTGTGGGTTCGAACCATGAGTCATGTGACTGGTTTATAAGTAGATGTACAAATGCTAATGAACTCGACAGTATCTCCCCTAAGACTCTTTTTCTGGCGCCTGACTTCCGTTCTCTGACCACAGCTACTCCCAAGTGTTACTGGTCACATGCTACCCAACTTTCCCTCTCCCATGCTGCCCAATCAACCCCCTTTGACATTGTAAAGTTGGCAAAGTGAGCACCAAGGCTCACTGCACAAACCTTAACGCCCACCAACAACACCAAAAACGTCGAGCCTCACCCCATTGCTGTACTCGCCCACCAACCCCACAACCTCCAGTACGCAGAATCATCCTTTCCAATGAGCACCTACTATCCAAATCTGAGGCACATCTCCTCAGTCTACCCCCATTCCTGGCATCCTGACGGGACAAGAATCTAGTTGACCTTCTGGTTCATTCCAAACTCAGTACATGCACCCCCTCCTCTCTACCCCCTGGCACCACCCCATGCAGTGTCAACCGCTGTCACACATGCCCATACCTCGGCACCACCACACAGCTCCACACGCCAAAAACCACCTTCAACATCAACCCTCACTTCACCTGCAGTCACAAAAACATCATCTATGGCATCTCATGCACCGTACGCCCCACCCTGCTCTACATGGCGAGACTGAGTGCACTCTCAACGACCGCTTCAATGAGCACCTCGCTGACATGACACAAGAGACCCCCCCCCCCCAGTTGCAAGACACTTCAACGTTCCACCACACACCCTAGACAACTTGAAAATCTGTGCTTTCTGGCAAAATTCTGGAGACTCTATAGACCGCAAGAACATGGAGTCCCATTTCATCTCCCTCTTCGGCACTCTGGCCCCCATAGGATTTAAGACATTGACATCTCTTCCACCCTTTTCCCTCTCCCATTCCCCGTCTCGTCTCCCTTTGTTACCTCCCCCACACCTCTTTTCCCTGGACCCCCCCCCCCTCCACTAGTCCCGATAGCACACACGTTTCTATTGGCTGTAGTCCTCCTCACCACTGTTTGGCACGCTGTGCTTCCTAGGCTCTGTCTCTCTCCCACATTCTCTTCCTGGACATCGACTGTGCATGATCAGCATCCTTGTCAGCTAAGTTACCTTTGTTTGTTGTTTGTTATCTGTCTGTGTCATCCTGCAGAAGGGGTTGTGCCCAGAAACGTCGACTTGTTGTCTAACTCTCGCTTGGCTGAGTTCCTTTTGTTGTGCCTGTATTAGCCCAAGGTGCAGTCACCTGTTTCTTTTCTCTGTACTGTGGTCTTGTTGACAAGGGAGATTTAGAGCAAAGCAGGTGACTGCCTAACATCGACATGAGAAGGATCACCACTGGCATTGGGAACACAAAACTGGGTCAACACTGCACATTACAACCACAAATGCACCAGCCAGAACTTTGGAATGTTGAATACCTTGGTTTTAGTACATCTGTGTATTATGTTTCTGTGTTCTACTTCTGTATGTGTTCTGCATCGATGTGTGTTCTACCCCTATGCGTTTGTCTGCAATATCTGGGGACACTTACCAAGGCAAACCCACATTGTGAGGAAGACATTTTGTAAGAAACGTGCCAAAGGGCGAGGTGAGGGGCAGGGCCAATGGTATATTATTTGAGCGCCTTGTGGTGTGTCAAGACAAATTCCAGTGACAATAGATTGTGAGAGTTCGCACAATGAATGTGATTTTCTCCAGTTGTAACCAAGGCTATTTTTTTAATAGTAGAACTCTTCACCATTTACTTTTGTACACTTGTGTGTGCAGAGGCTGATGCCATGGCACGCATAATGCGCACTCTAGCCGATGACCCAGAGCAGCAGGCAGACATCACCAATGCCAGCTTCACTAGTCCTGCCCAGACTGTTGTTTCAATTCGCAGACATGACATTTCTTCTGCCAGCAAAATTTGTTGTCAGTCGAAACTGAGCAGGGGTGACTTTTTGATCCATCCAGACTGGCCACCCACCCTACGCCATCACAGAGTGGACTTCAGTGATTGAGCATGTGCCATCCCTTCACCCTTCACAAAATGGACTTAAATGACTGAGCCCGTGGTACCCGCTTACAAACGGGATTCCAGAGAACAAGACCACACCATCACAAAGTAAATGATCCGACACCATTGCATCCTAAAATGGATGAATGACCCCACACCAACCTGTCACAAAGTGGGCTTCGACTAATCAACCCTGAAATGTTTGTGGTGCAGCGTATCCAATGGACTGGCGTCATAAGTCGCAGATAATGAGCTGTTCGATCATCTACACTGGGTTTTCTAATGCAGATTGAAGGGTAACACCTTTCCTAGGGTGACAGCAGGAATATCAGAAATGCCAGCTATGGCCTTATGACTGTTTATTCTAAATCAGATGCCAGCTATAATATGGAGCATTACAAAATGCTGTAGAATTGTGGACATCAACCCCAATTATCTGTTAATACTAGAAGACTTACATGATCATTTGAATAATTGTTTTAAGCCCCGCCCCCAATAAAAATCTCATCTTAGAGTTCATGATTAAATTATCATTGTATTTTTTATTGGTTTATATATCATTTCATTTGATAGCACACATTGTTTATTCATAAAGAACTTTAAATGTTTTTGTTTTAAATTTTACATTCATTTTAACTTTATTACTTTCATTTATTTGCTGATTTTAATTTGATCACTGAAGCAGTGCTACATGAGTACAATATAAAAAAATATTTACTGGTTTATAACTGAGAAAGAAGAGTCATGATCTTTATCGCTGGCTTGCACCACTGACGGTGGAGTGACCTCACCAGTATGAATATCCATTTAGCTAACTGTAGGGTGTCTTTAACTCTCTGTTTAAAGTGCAAACTATAGCCAAAAAGCTAAAAATTGCTTGAGTCCCTTCAAGCAGTGAAAACACGATCACGGGCTTGTAACAGTCTTCCTGCCATCTTCTGCACTTCTTGAGCAACAGACGTACAACGGCATATTGGTGCAGAACAAAGCGTTCATGCTAATGTTCCTTACAACTGTGATAAAATGTCATGAGAAGATAGCCACCAACAGAATGTTGATCTAGGACCGTTGTGCAACTTATTGGTGAGTATTCTATAAAAAAACAATTGGTGACTAAATTCAAACTCATAAAAAACATAATGCATAACTGTCCTTCAAAACAGAATTTTGCGAAACTCATGTAAATAGATGTGTTCGTGGACCCTCCCCCACACACACGGATCACTCAAACACTTGCACATCACTCAAGCTTGGATTTGGCTGAGCAGGAAGTAGCTCAATTACTGCAGCGAGGAATCCGACATCGAGTACATATTGCGAAAGAGCAGGTGATGGACTCAACTTATCGCACAGCTCAGAAGGGTTTAATAACTTTATTTAATGGGTGAAGCAGTTTGCTTGACTTCAAGTGTATGGTATTTAAATAATGGTCTGCCTAAGGAAGAGTTACTTCAGGCAAAGTGCCGGGTGAGAACGAGGGGCTTGCTTACCTTAGCAGCCTCACTAGCAAGATGGGGCCAGGATAACATTGCCGTAACTAAGAAATCCCTGCAAGTACTTGGAGTTTACCACTCTGGCTAGAAGTTAACTGCTATCTCCACTAAGATTAAACTCTGGCTGTTCAGGCCAAATGTGAAGTTGGTCCTAATGTATGGCGAAGAGACTTGGAGAGTAATTCTGATTCCAAGAAAATCCATTTATCTAATGCCTCACAAAAATCCTTGAAGTGGACAAAGGCCAAACAGTGTCCCAGTCAGAAGAAGAAAATGCAGTGGATTAGAAACTTGATGTATAAAGAGCCTTTCAGCATCACCATATGAGCACCGGCCTGGAAACACCAATGAAAACAGAAGCAAAACAGAGCTGGGGACAACTTGATGCAAGGCCTGAACACATCACGCCTGACTCGAGACCATATTTGGAAGATGATGGTGGAAGCCATACGTCTTATAAAAAGTAGAGGTTTGTTGATGATGATGGGAACGTAATAATGTAGTGAATCCGTGAGTTTATGCTACAGTTTGGTAAGTGATGCTCACTTTCAAACCTTTTTAAAAAAGCTTTTACGAGATGATCACTTTCACTGTTCTCCCAAATAGAATCTTGGACATTAGTAGCATCCAGCAGCCTTAACACCACGTAGAATCTTGGACATTAGTAGCATCCAGCAGCCTTAACACCACGTAGAATCTTGGACATTAGTAGCATCCAGCAGCCTTAACACCACGTAGAATCTTGGACATTAGTAGCATCCAGCAGCCTTAACACCACATGAACAGTGTTGGAGTGTCTTGCTCCTGCCTTCAGGGGGCAGGAAGGGTTAGGAGTGAGAAAGTTTAATTTCAGATCAATGTCATATGCCAATGTCAATCTGAAGTGGTTCCACCCAGTTCAATAAAAAATTGCCAGTCTGATCAAAACTAAAATCAGACTCTTTTGCTATGCAATCTCCTTGTAGTTCTTTGCAGCTGTTTTTTTTTTTCAGACTTAGAAAATATGTGAACTTGGCATTGAGAAACAATCAGATATTCTGGCACTGGCTTTTTTAAGGTGTAGTTTTGTACAGGCTGCTGCGGCTGTGGACAAATGTCCAGAGTGAGTCATGAGATAATCCTGACACTGGTGGATGCTGCATGCAGTCGCTGCAGCTACTGGCCTCATGCTGAATGCCGTAAGGTATTTGTTTCTCATCAACAATCACAGACGTAAGTTGTGATCACATGATTTGTCTGCTCTGGGTAAAGTGCCATCAGGCTGTCTGAACGGTGGGCAGGATGTTACGAAAGAGCAGCAAGTAAACAGTGCCGACAGAACAGACTTCTCGGGCTGCTATCTGTGCATATTAAGAAACCACTTTTAAGACTGACCTATGCAAGTAGATGAGTCTTGTGTTAACAAGATGATTTAGTCATTGAGGAAATGAAATCATGAGAAATCATTTCAACCTTAAATTTTTAATAGAGAAATGGAAGCATAGGGGTCCATAACTAGAAATGGAGCCATGTTAATTTCTTTGGCTGGAAAAGCTCATATTGAGAACTGCATAATACCTTGGAATAATGTCTCTGTACAAATCTTCAAACTCGACATTCCTGAACATTATACTGCTTTATGTCTGCATCTTGGCTACGTGGGTATCTAAAGTCCGATTCCACATAAACATGAAACCACTCTATGCTATGGATGTGTATTAACATTAATTCCCCATATGAGAAGCTGATGGCTGCATCCTTAAGAAACTTGTTTTATTCGGTATTTAGCTGCGAACGATTCACTGCCATAGCTGTAAATGGATTTGCATGATGCAGTTCAACATATAAAAACCCTTGTGCGTGTGGTCAGTGTAATTCCGCACAAGACCTTGGAGTTTTTACAGGAAAACTCCTGTGCATGTTTGAATTAATCTTGCCACTCAGACTAAGAAATGATTCAAAAAAGGAGTAAAATGCATTTACTTTCCACAAGCCCTACCAGGAGAAGCAAGAACAGATAGAGGGTGAGGAACAAAGATTGAGGCACATTCAAGAGTTCATTTTTTAAAATAAAAAGGAACTCAAGTGACTGCCAATAGGAGATAAACCCAAATGAACGAAAACAGAACTGAGCCAAGTTAATACACACCACGCCAGACTTTCCACCTCCCTCCTCTTTAACCAAGCGTCTGATTTCTATCTTTGCCTTCTTCTGTTTCTGCCTTCTCTGTTTGCATTTGTATTGTCCTGACGAAGGGGTGATGCCCCAAAACTTTCGATTGTGTGTCGTCTATCATTTCATTTAGCTTGCCTCAGTTGCGTTTTTTAACTTAGTTCATTTATTCACAAGATTATGAATTGCATACGGCTTAACTCAACAACTGATGTGCAGCAATTTTCAAACAGTTTATTAGAGAGCAACTCTTTAAGAACATACATGACAAACCCCGAGCTGTTGGTTTAGGTCTGGGTGCACTAAAAAAATCAATTTGTGAACTTCAGGAAAATTAGCGTGAATATAGTTTCCAACAGGTCAGTGGACTCTAACAATTTTCAAGATGTAAATATTTACAGTCATAAGACCTGAATCATTGTGAAACAGCTTAAGTTGAAGACCACTCATGATAAAAACATGTTCTTAACATTTACAAAATTGTACAAAACTGCTATGGGTGCATTGATTTCAGCCAAAGGTCTTTTAGCTGTGCTGATGGATGTCAACAAATGCTAAGCCCAACTCCTTCAAAAGTGACAAAAGGTAAAATCAAGCAATCAGACACAGAGTCAAATCAATTCCTCAGACCAACAATTATCCTACTTCATTCAAAAGAACGTTACCAGTGGTGCTCGTTCATCCTCATGCATGCAGAATTGTGATGACCAAACAAAATTCGTCTACAAGAGATTCCAACTCTGAACACTAAATATATTTACATATGCGTGTTACCCCAAATCCTCCACCCTACGGCGTGCCCTTTTGTCCCAAGAAGCAGATAACTGCTGGACAAAAACAAGCTCATCATCAGCTATAATCATCCACACGCTCCCCCCTCAGAAAATCTTTATGTAATTCAATGTCTGTGATGCAACATGTTCTCAGATGACTTTAAATGGTCAGGTTGTGCATTACTCTACAAATTTTTCTCTACGATGCATGTGTGAAACTTTTCTAGAATGAAAATTGTGAAGTGTACATCACCAAGTTCACATGATCCTAAAATGATGCTGGTCTTCAGTGCTTATTATCAATTATAACTTTTGTACTGAATCAACCTTTTTAGAATTCAGGGATTTTGAATGTGGACCATAAAACGATTCAGAAATCCAAATGCATTTGGCAGAATCTCACTCTTGTAAATCTCCATCACAGTCGTCTAGCACAGTTCTTTCATTTTGACCAGACAAACCTTTGTTACCATGGCAACTCTGATACACTGGTGCCATCACCAAGTTTGTCAAACAAAAGCTAACAACCACAAACACCTGTCAACATCTCCCACAGGAAAGTACAAAAGACACACCTACTCTGACAGTTGGACGCATCGGGAATGTCTAAAATCAGGAACACTGCGAAACCAAGCAAAACACACTTCAGCAGGTTCCATTTCTCACAAACTGCAACGTTTCATTTTCTGCGTGTCTTTTTCAAAATTCACCTTTTTATGCAGCTGTTGTCACCGATTCTTCTGCTGCACTGTAGTTTGCTAAAAATCTATGTTCCAACAGAACTGAATCTGCATTGCTGCCATGTAGCTCGATCAACTGAAGTTTTTTCTGTGACCAGTTGGAAATAGAGGAACTCTACATCCGATAAGAAATGCAGCAAAACACCTTTTAAACATGCTGACAAGAACGACCACTTGGTTTTCCCACCCTACCTCCCTGTGCCACCACCTAGGCTCTTGCAGACTGATGCCACTGCCACCAGCACCTCACTCCACTGTCACTGCTTCATGTGAAATCAGCAAGGAAGGCCACCTCAAGATGGAGGGGAGATAACAGTGTTGGGGGTGAGGAAGGGAAGAAGACTGCGGTATAAGGCAAACGCCCCCACACTGAAAGACCAGCCTTTTAAATACGCACCTCGTGCAGAAATGTGCTAAAGATACCAGATCTGAACCCATGACTCTGCAATGGCAACAAGCACACCTACGGCTATATTATGAACTGTCCCTAATTATAGTCAAACAGCCAGGAAGCACATTGTGCAAGAAAAAGTAATCATTTACAGTGTACCATCAATTTGGACTTGCTGCAACACCAACTATTGTTCTCATGCTAAAACCTCTGTGATGCATGTCTAGCTGTATTCAACATGAAAAAAAAACCAACAGGGGAAGAAAATAGCTTTTCTCATTCCAAATGGCTGATGAAAATGCCACGCCACTAAAATAATGTCGTTGACTTGACAATAGCATGAATATTATGATCATGCTTGCACCATTACAACAGCTGGCACAACAGCAGGACTATATTATCATGGCTGAAGTTTGGAAAGATGGAGTTGCAACAAAATTTGGTGAAGTTAAAAAACCAATATCTTACTTGAGGTTTAAAAAATATACTTGTCACAATTTATTTTTAGGACCAGTTATAAGATGTTTGTGTCATCTGTACGCCTGTTTGTTCAACTTCAGAAACAAAACAAGGAAATTTGTAACAGCAGCCATATTTGCTCAATACTGGCTGGGCTATCCTGTAGTGTTTTTGCTCAATACTGGCTGGGCTATCCTGTAGTGTCTGCTCAATGCTGGCTGGGCTATCCTGTAGTGTCTGCTCAATGCTGGCTGGGCTATCCTGTAGTGTCTGCTCAATACTGGCTGGGCTATCCTGTAGTGTTTTTGCTCAATGCTGGCTGAGCTATCCTGTAGTGTCTGCTCAATGCTGGCTGGGCTATCCTGTTGTGCCAGCATCAAGAAATACAAACCAAAAAATACAATAAAAAATTTCAAGCCCAGTCTCTGCCAGGTTCCATTAAGTTCAAATTTGGAGAGGTATAACAAGGCCCATGAAAACCAGTAGCAACAACATTAATACATATGACTTTTATTCTTTCACAGCAAGTTCAAGCAATCATAACAATGTGCGTTTACAGCCAAGCACATCAATAACTTGTACAACTTACCTGACATCACACCTGCCTCAATATGCAGGGAACAGGAAGGAAACTATTAAACCCAAATCTCAAATGATTTAGTTTTCCTAGTGAAGCTGTCAAAGGAAAATCTCAAATATGTTCTGACCAAATGACTACAGAACAAGTAATGTAACACTCACATCAGAACATTTCATGACCAGAAGTGGGCAGCAACTCCACACACTGCATCTTCCTACAGAATCCAAATTAAATCTAACCTTGACTTACGATAGCCACAACAGACAATGCAGAAAAACAGGGTGGCTACCATGTTTTACAAATGGATGTGATCAGGCATTGGATGGCAATTTATTGCTTGCTGATCTTAAAGTGAATCCTGGACACAAAACATGTTTAAGGTGGAAGAGTACAGGTTAACAACAGATGGTGACATTCTCTGACTGAACAGATTAACTGAAATATGCATCTCTTGAATATCCATTTCAACTTTATGAAGCAAGAAACATTTAAAGATTTATAGTAAATTTCTTATTTTATTTAACCCACAGAGGCTACTTCACACATATACCCCAAAAGCTTAAAAAAAGAAACACCAATCTACAGCATTTTAATGGTGTTTTTGCTTGGAGAAGCTACAGGAAATTTACAAAGAAATGACTGCAGTAACAATTCAGGTGCAACACAGACTTCCTTCCCCTCTAAGCACCTGTCCTACTTTGGGTCTGTAGGTCAGCCCGCCTGTCTACTTAACTGTATACCAACAAACTGGCCTTATCACTCCAGCTAGGATTCTGCATTAAATGCAGAGTCAAAATACTAACTTCAGAAGCACCAATGTTAGTTTAAATAACCTGCAGCTTATTTTTGATGGACATTTCATATGTATTCTTGGGACGTGTCTGAAAAACAGTGTACAGGAGATTCCCTTAATGAACCCATTACAGCGTCAGTGTGGGATCTCTGTTTCTGCCAGTGTAGCCTCTGTGGGTTAATGGGAACAGTAAAGCCAAGAAAAGCCGCCAACAGTAACCCGCCTCATTCACAGGGTACAGATGCACCTCGTCAGCTTGCGGTCACCATGGTGATAAAGCAGCCATGGTTGAGACAATAATGAATGAACGAACAACATGGCTGATAGTTTTCCAGACTTCAGTGTCCTCATCACTCACTCCACCAAGTACACACACAATGCCACCGTCTCCCACTGACACTCAGCTATTCTTTGCGCGGTCGCCGTCTTTTGGGTGAGGCTTTCCTGTGGAAGAAAAAGAAAAGTGAGTGGGAGGGAGGAGCTGGTCAGATAATGACTCGCACCTTAAAGCAAACATTTTCCTCATCACAAGCATTCCACAACAGACAGTTTTGGGCTTAACACAATTCATTATAACATTATATTTAGTAATTCTAGACTAATGGTCTTTGTAATGAGGTTTATGGTAGTTAAAAATGTTTGCTTTTTATAAGAGGGTCAACCGTGTTTCTAACTCCAAGGTGTCGAGCATACTTCAGGCCTGATGGCTGAGGGTAATGTCCAATTATTTCTAGCCATATGAAGAGATCAACTGCATTTCTAACTCCTACATATTGTGCATATTTCAGGCTTGATGGCTGAATGTCCGGTCCAAATATTTCCCACTGGGATGTGATATCCTGTGTGGCTCTCCCAGCCCCACAGCAGTGGAATGAAATCTTTCAGTATAGAGTCTTCACACACTACGGTAAATCTGTATAAATCCAGTCCATGAGACAGAAAGTGTCCTTAACAAAAAGCAACACATGTGCAGGTCTTACGTTGGGGACCCCTTAGCATCCGCATCCTCCTCTGCATCAGCCTCTTCACCATCGTCCTCGTTCTAGAACCAGAAAAGAACCCATTCAACCGCCAGTTAGACAAATGGGCATCAAAATCACACTTCAACTTTATGTCAGCTTCTTATGACAATAACATGCCAGCTGCCAGCTGGGTAGTTCTGATAACTGCAGTGTTACACTTTTAGGAGCAGTTGATTCAATACTTGCTGGTTGCACCGACGGAACCAAAAAGATACAGTGAAACCTCTCAGATAAGACCTGCCCATATACGACTTCCTCCAAACATCTTTGATGGAGATCATTTACTATATAAACAACAACCTATTTATGAATAACTCCTGAACATGACTGCTAATCAAAGAAAGTGGTTGGTTTACCGCATACAACTTCACCCGTTTGAGCAGAAACAGGTCAGGAGAAATATTTTTGCAAAGATGTCCAATGAGAAACACGAAACACCAACCCCAATCCAAGAAGCACAAAAGAACTGTTTTCAAGTCTAGAAGTAGAAAAGAAGCTGAAAGTGCTCCACATAAAGGAGCAACAAAAGGGAGCTGGCAATAAACATTGCATCCCACATCCCACATCCCACATCCATTTACAACTTTACACATGACAGAAAGGATTGATTTTGCCCAACATACAACTTATGTGTCTTTATGACATTCCAGAAAGTCTTTTTTTCATATTCTATTTAATCTCTATGTCAGACCTGGGTACCCCTGCCAAAAGCTTTCAGTATTCAGAATCATTATTTTCAGTATTTTCAAGTCAAAATCAGTAAGCGCAACGAAGAAAAATTCAGATTGGAAAAATAAAACACTTCATCGTCAATCAGAAATTCACATTTTTCCCCAGCAAAATCATTTTTCCACATTTAAACGCAATTTCTGTATAAAATACAGGTAAATCGTATGGGTACCCAGGTCTGCTCTATGTTTAGGCCTTCGTCTGGGGTGATTTGGTAACTGCAAAGTCAGGCAGACACACTACTGACATCTTGTTCACACTTTCTAGCCTAGCAAAAGCTAAGTCGCAGGTTTCCAGACTTTATGCCTTTCACGTGTAGACCACTGGCCTGCAGGGACTGGCTATCACTTTTTTGTTGTGACATGGCGCTACACATGCCAGTCTCACAGATCTGTAATCTACAGTCAGAGTGAGACTCAGAGCTGATTAACCTGCTGATCTGGGGAGGAAGGGGATGCCCCCAGCCAGCCACTGGCTGAAATGTTTGACCCAATGTAAACTGTGTTGCAAGGGCAGGCAGGGGGTTGAGAGTTGGTGACATGACCGACTGTTATCTTTGACACGTAGTTCAAAGCGAACTGTCGTGCTATTAGGATTATGACAGAGCCTAATGCCTAAATACCCCATGGACTGACAAAAGTAAAGGTTTTGTGCAGTACAAACCCTTGCAGCATTTAGACATTTCTTGGTATGATTAATAAATTACATCCTGAGCTTTGTCAAAGTTCTTTTCTGAAAGTCTTGTTTTATATTTCCTTTAGCAACTCCCTCTGTCACTTATCTTTGCCAACACCCCCTCCTTCTCCTGCACCGCTACCCGCCATGGGACTGGCCACGATCGCAGAGGTTGGTTGTGATCTGAGTGGCTGGATGCATGACTTCCCATACTGGCCACATTTTAATGTCAGTCGACCGTCCCAGCCGTTTGACCCCACGCTGAACTTTCCACTTCTCTCTGCTTCCCTCAAGTGCCTGTTTTTTTGTCTTTGCCTTCATCTCTATTGCCTTTGTCTTTATCTCTGCATTGCCCTGACGAAGGGATAATGCCCAGAAACTGTCGGTCTGTGTTGTCTATTGTTTAATTTAGCTTGGCTCAGTTCCGTTTTTGTTAATTTTGTTCACATATGTGGATTTTAATTTTTGCTCATATCAATAATTTTAATGTTGAACAGTGTGTCAATTATAGTTCCTATCCAAGGTTTTAACATTTAACACTTTTTAGTTGTTGTTACTATTTGTGGTTTTAATGTTTTGCTATTTTGGGTTTCCATGCGTTGTCCACATGAAGCATGCATATTACCATATCTTGTGCATCACAAATCACCAAATTAAATAAGCATTCTCCAACTAATAAGCAACTTTTAAAAGGGAACATGTGACTGCCACTTGGAAATAAACCTAACAAAAAGGTACTGAGCCAAGCTACATTGAATGACCCAGTCAAGTCTCAGGGCATTATCCTGCACAGAAAGTCAACAGTCTCAGGGCATTATCCTGCACAGAAAGACAGAGGCAACAACAGGCAAAGACAAAGACAAATAACCCCAAGCACTTAGCCGAGTGAGGTCGTACGGTGTTGTACAGCATCAGATAAAATGCAGGGACAGGGGATAGCTCACAGCACAGACCCTCGTGTAACATTTTACTTTGGTGAGGCAGAAGGCACACTCAAAAACTGCTTCAAAGGATATTTAGCAGATGCGAAGTGTAACAGAGTTACATGGCATTTCCAGTTGCATGGCATTTCAACACACGCTCCTACACAAAGCAGACATGAGGATCTGTGTCTTGTGGCTCCAATGACCGCAAGAATATGGAGCACTACTTTATCTCCTACTCTGGCACCATGGCACCCACTGGACTGAACCTCAAACACTGAACCCACCTCCTCTTTTAACCCACCTTTTAATCATCTGTCTCTCTCTCCATTTCACCTGTATTTTTCCTTGAGTAACTAACCCCCTCTGTAACTAACCCCCTCCCTTGCTACCTGCTAGGCGATTGGTTACCACTGCAGGAAGGCATGATCTGATTGGCTATACACGACCTCCTTTGTCGCTCTCTTTTAATGTTAACTCTATCCTGTCCCTGCATTTCATGTGACACTGTATGATGCCAAGCGCCTGTATTTTTTCTTTGCCTGTTTTTGTGTCACCCCGATGAAGGGGCAATACCCTAAAACTGTTGTCTGTCATTCAATGGAGCTTGACTCGGTACCTTTCTGTTAACTTAAGCAACTTTTAAGACTCTCTCAACGGTCACCACTACTGCAGAACTACTTTAATGTTTCAGATGAGAACACAGAAACAACAACAACAAAACCTTTGGCTACAGATGGCCAGCCTACATGATGGGCTGGGTGGGGGAGGTGCCACCATGTCCCCTGGCTTACCTGGGGAGCATTCACGTCAGTCTTGCTTGCTTTTTTGGTCTGCCCGGTGTCCCCTCCAGCTCCCACGGCATCATCCAGCTTCTCCTTGCTCTCCTCCACATTCTCCTGGACTTTCTCCTCCTCCTTATCTTCTTCGTCATCAGGAGATGCCTCATCTGTCTTCTTGCGCTCAGCATCTATGTCCTCTTGCTATATGACAAAAAGTGAGATTAAAACACTGCACTTGTTGCTCAACACGACAACTTCCCACCAGTCCCACCCGGCAGTTTACACCCAGCCTGCTAAGCACGTGGTCTCAAACCCACTGCAGAATGAAGACTGCCAAGTGCTGACATTCACACTGCACAAGACCTTTCGAAAATAAACTAATAAAGAGAATTTTGCAACAATTTTAGCATTGGTACTATGTTTCCTCAAATGGTGATTTGTGCACTCATAGCGTTATCCATATATCACATGCACCTACAAGTGACTCCACTCTTTCACTCAGTTCATAGAGCTAAACCATCTCTACGACAAAGCTGCAGACCATCTTTACCAAATGTTGAAAAAATTCAGTCAAATTGTTGAATTACTTATAGTCTAGCCACTTAATAAGAAATATTACAGAAAACAAATGAATAACTTGGCATTGTGGAGAAAGGTCTTGTTTAACCCCTAATATTTTTTGTATGCTGCACGCCCTAACTCTACTATCACAAGTCCATACACACTATTCTATTCATGCATGTCTGTAGTGTGCTGTGCACTCCGTCACAAGTCCATACACACTATTCTATTCACGCATGTCTGTAGTGTGCTGTGCACTCCGTCACAAGTCCATACACACTATTCTATTCATGCATGTCTGTATTGTGCTGTGCACTCCGTCACAAGTCCATACACACTATTCTATTCACGCATGTCTGTAGTGTGCTGTGCACTCCGTCACAAGTCCATACACACTATTCTATTCATGCATGTCTGTAGTGTGCTGTGCACTCCGTCACAAGTCCATACACACTATTCTATTCATGCATGTCTGTAGTGTGCTGTGCACCCTATCGTCACAAGTCCACACACCGTTCTATTCATGCATGTCTGTAGTGTGCTGTGCACCCTATCGTCACAAGTCCACACACACCGTTCTATGCATGCATGTCTGTAGTGTACTGTGCACCCCAACACAAGTCCACACACCGTTCTATTCATGCATGTCTGTAGTGTGCTGTGCACCCTATCGTCGCAAGCCCACGCACACAGTTTATCCATATCTGTGGTTAACACCACACCAATGTATTGCTTCATGTCTGACCTCTTTCCTGCCCTTCACATCACGACAGGCACATCTTTGCAATAAAAAAAGCAACTGCTCAGTAAATCCTTCATGGTTATTCCATAATCTTTCCTCTTATTTTCTATTCAAGAATTTCCCAATTTTAATGGGGCTGCTGGAAGTATGGTCTGCTTAATATCCATGAACCTCTATGTCTTATGCAAGCAGGAATTCATAATCTTGCAGTTTGTGAAGCGGCTAACACTCGTGTGAGCTAACGAGCAAAGAACCTATACAACCCAGTTTCAGCAGTAAAAGAATTCTTTTCTGGCCCAGATGATAGCTGTAAACCATCACGAGTAGACAGCATCTTCAATTATCTTTCGCAAATACAGTATATTGTTTATTTCAATACTGTGCAGGCTAGAATGTTTTTCATTACCCCTTGCACAGCCAAAGGCCCCTGACAAATAGCTGTGCAATCTGGGTAGTACGCTTAGCAGTGAAGAGGTTAAACATCAAGGCAGTTAAGTATGTTTAATGTTTACATTTAGTTTAACATGCAAAATAAGCACAAAAACTAAGATCATATGGACAACAGTGAACATCACACTGACAGTGCAGGCTGTAATAAGAATATTGGAAGTACACTTGCAGCAGAAAGAAAAGAAAGTTTTTAAAACATGCACCAAAATGCCCAAACTGCTAAAAACACAACATCTTGTCAGGCTGTGTGTGCACGATGCTCCCCACCCCCGAACAGATTTTGTTCTGTTAAGAGTTTGAAGGTATCCATAACACTGATATGTCTAGACACTGTTCTGTTTCTAATAACGGCCATAATAAATTGCCTCTCCAAGCCCATCGGTTCTCTCCCTTTGCAACTCTTGTTGGACTACTGTCAAAACAAAAACACAGTGCCGAAGGATCGTGATCTTAAAATTTTGATGCAGGAAATGGTTTGCAAAAATGCTATGGCTGATCAGTTCTTTTGCTACTCAAAACTGTCCATACATGAGAGGTAAAAGGTGAAATTTGTTCCCCAAAATAGCTCTTCATGTCCATGTTGAGCAGGTGGCCACTGATAGAAGGGCACTTTCTGTTAAAAATGATCAGTGCACAGTCGACTTGTCCGGACACTGCAGCAGGCCACCAGTAAAAGGGTCCGCTTATCACAGGCTGCACTATGTTCTAATCCAAAAGTATACTGGTCAACAATAAAAAAAAGGTACAGTGCATGCTGCAGACTGAATAATTAGTTTTTTAGGCAAAGAAAGTATCTGCAAATACTCCCTTCTATTCTGGTTTGATTCAAAATCTTCAATAACTGCTCTCCAGTCATAGCAAAGGGCAAGTACGGCAAGTCTCCACTGTCTTATGCCTTGTGCTGTGGACTTTGCCTGTCCTTTACCAGGGCAAGCACGGCAAGTCTCCACTGTCTTATGCCTTGTGCTGTTGACTTTGCCTGTCCTTTACCAGGGCAAGCACGGCAAGTCTCCACTGTCTTATGCCTTGTGCTGTCAGCTTTGCTTCTCCTCAAGACAAACTGATCTCCACCCCTAAACTTCTGCAACTCTGGGCCAGTCTTCCTGACAGTCATCTTTCTTGCAAGCCTAAGAGCAAGACATGACATGTAGTGCTGCTCTATGGACCGTGCAGGGTGCTCAATCCATTTCAATCTTTCGTTCCAGGGATGTTGGACAATTGATTATTTTCTGCTTTTCTGCCTGAGCTCCCAGGTGGATTTTGTGCAGGCCATCTGATGTGCAGAATCTGACAAACACAAACGTTGGTGAAGGTATTGTGGAAAAGGTATTTTGTAGTCTCCACATCTTGCTTCAGTACAAGAGCACCGACTCGACACGGTACTGAATACTACCATTTTGGAGTGGGCGCTGGTTTCAGGATGAGAAAGGCCTGCCATGTTTTGGTCATTCTGGACTAAAAACTATCACTTCCGTCTGCCTTCCTCAGTTTAAGGACCACACACTGCTGCTTCCTCCTGGCTTTCCGACTATGCTGCTGAAGGTGAAGTGCTTGATCCCATCTAGTGCCCATTGATAGATTTTTATAATGGAAAATTTGTTTCCTCCACCCAGTTACCTTCAAAGACTAATAACCAGGAATCAGTTAAAATCTTCTGCACAATACTATGTTGCAAAAGGTGTTCACTATTTGGTAAACTGTTGTATAACTTTCATGGGCACATAGTGACTAGTTTTAACCTGTCCACACTTCACTGCACTAGGTCCAACTCATCTGTACTTTGTTGCCGACATGGTTGCGCATGACTATGACAATGACAATTCATTCTATTTTCAGTGGACTTAGCAGTCAAAAAGTAAGATTTAAGTTACCATTTGTGCATGTTAAGCACACAGTTTATGATTAAATGGAAATTCAAATAATACCCGCACATTTATTACTTCCAACTATTAGTATGCAAAGGTTCGGTCTGAAGAGCATAGACCCAGGAAAGTCTGAATGCAAAAGGTGAACTGAAGATCCAGTTACGCCCCAACGGAGATTCACAGTAGTTCGATCTGGTCCTCGAGTGGAACAACGAACAACGTAATACACAGTTCGATTAGATGCCCTTGGAGCGTCCTTGAGTAACCGCCACAGGAAAACTCCTTGTACCTCGTAGATTTCAGATCTAGAGGAACCTCTACTTCCAACAAGTGGAAAAGTACTCTTATCCGCACACGCACAGTCTACTGTTAGACCGGCAATGACGAGTTGCAGGATCACGGAGATAAACACTGACAGCTCAGCCGTTAGGTCCTATACCATCGAAGGCCTAACAACGTTTTTTGTTTCTTTCATAACACGAGAAAGTTGACAAACATATCTCGCCGTGAAAGCGCACAATATCTTTCCACGACGAGAAACAAGCTAATTCAGTTATCCCGCAATTGTTTACTAAGTAGCTATACAGGGCTAGCCTACAGCGAAGCACGTATAGCGATAGTTGACCGTTAAAGTTTCCTCAAACTAGAAATGCGTCTTATCGCTCCGCTGCCTTCCACTAGTCTCCACACGACTGCTATACTTCTATGCGAGCTTAGTCCACAGCGAGGAAAAATATATCCTCAGATGACCTTTGAACAGTTTCTCCAAACTAACAACGCGTCCTTCTTCCTCACTCTCCCTGACTAGACTCTTCTAAATAATTGCTTTACTCCTATGCGAGCCTAGCCCACAGCAAGGAAAGATATATCACCAGATGACCGTTGAACAGCTTCTCCAAACTAACAACGTGTCCTACTTCCTCAGATGACTGTGGAACAGCTTCTCCAAGCTGACAACGCGTCCTACTCCCTCGCTCTCCCAGACTAGACTGACCAAAAACGTTAAACCTCTCACGAGATCCTTTTCGTCCCCCGTCGCAACCAACTTTCTATCTTCTCATTGGCTGGAGAAGCTCGAGTCTTACGCGTTTTTGACAATGAAAATGACGTCTCTTGCTCCTGACGCTACGTGTTTTTACTGCGTCACTAACTTGTCAACTTTCCTGAATGAAATTAAAAGTTCTTAACCAATAGCGCTGGAGAAAACCTTCCAAAATATAACACAGACACTAGATATTTTACGCTAAAATGTGAATTACAACTGCTGCATTTATAATGTACCTGAACAGAATTTTCAAGTCCTGATTCCAAGCATACCAAACTAATCTCTTTATCATATAGTTAGTTAGGAAAAAGTTTATGATTTTCTTTTCCCTATTTATGCTGCAATAGTGCATAAAGTGTGAGTTTTGAGGCCATGTGAACAAGCAAACCGAGCTCAAATACTCTTTTACAAAACATCTAGTTTCAGCTTGAATCAACTACACAAATGATATTGATGTCACTGGATTCAGTTCGATGAGATCTTTCTAACCGAGGTACTGCCAACAAAAAAGTTACAAGCTTAAAAGTTCAAAGCCACCATGCAATGTCTACTTAGGCTTTCAGGCACAAGAACAATGCTAATTTTAGGTCAGAAACTAATCAGAAACTTCTAGGTTCATGGTGAGCCTAAAATACCTAACGATGCTAACTTAAGAGAGAGAAAGTCAGCAAGAGGAGAAGAAAAATGAAAGAGGAGGGCTGTAATGACCACCTTGACAGGGCCGGCCTTTGGGCACAGGCAAATGGACAGCAACACAATTGGCAGGAGAAGGACGACCACGTAGACTGCCCACAGCCATGGATGTTCTTGTGCTGCTGTCATCAGCGTCTGCCATACACCCTGCACCCCACAACACAACACAACCTGACAGCATTCTAAGCCAGGCACAACAACAACTAATGCCAACAGACAGCTGGTCTGTATAAACCTGATTTGTCAACAGAAACAGTACAAATGTCAAATAAAAAGCCAAAAAAAAGAGGGAACTTCAGTCTTGATTCTAACTGGACTAGACTTAAATGTGTAACACCCCCCCCCCCC
>SMGT01013365.1:362709-376450 GCA_004794575.1 Lanistes nyassanus
CCCCCCCCCCCCCCGGACAACTGCGATAGCGTCAGCGTGTCCTGTTTAGTGGACTGACAGCTCCAGCGAGCGAGAGAGAGAGAGAGAGTTGCTGTGAAAAGACACTCGATATCTGTATAAGTTATGATAAGCAACTTGATCTCTGAGAAGTTTGATGAATAGCTGTGATAGGAACCCCAATTTCTGTGAAGGTTTGGATGACCATTAAGTTGAGTGATAAGTATTAGATATTCTGGCGTAAAAGTATATTGTTAGGATGGTGCGTGAGAGAAGATGTTAGTGGAAAGACGCGAACTTGCGTAAAGAAAGAAGCGTGGTTAGTTGAGTGATTTGGTCAGTGTAGTGAATAGTTGAGTGCAGGTAGATGGAAGTCGATGCGTGTATCAGGGTGTTAAGTGCGTGAGTATCAGAGAGCGAGTGCGAGAGTGTAGTTAATAAATAAGGCCGGGTCCTTTTAGAAAAACTACATCGTCTCGTTGTGTTGTGCGGAGTTGTGTGTAAAAGAACACGCCCCCACACCCTTGGTCGCTTGGAGAGAGTAGGATAGGTGGCCGAGAGAGTGTGTGTGACACCTTATATTTAGTAGACAATGTGGAATTGCATTAATAGGCTAGGCATTTTTTTAAAAAAGGCTGGTGTACAAAGAAGTGGGGGGGGGGGGTCCAGCCAACACAAAGAAAAAACTAAAAAATTCATTAATGTACTGCATCATTTAATTACAGGATTAAAACTACAAATTTAGAAACGGATAGTGTTAAACTGAGGTGGGCCAGTCATTTTGCCCATTTTTGTTTCACCCAACTAATTTGCCTACTCCCTCCGTCATTTTACCCACTTGCCTAAGTCAATTCGCCCACTTGCTTAAGTCAATCCACCAACTCACTTAAGTCAATTCACCAACACCACCCCCCCCCCTCCCATGATCATCATTTACTTTTGAAGACATGCACAGACTTGCTGGTCCCATGGAATAATGAGAAAGAGAGATACAAAATGAAGTCCTTAGCCAACAGTCATTTTGCGATGTACAACAATGTGCATGACGTGACAAGGCAACACCTTGTCAGCCTGACACACTCCAGATCTATCCCAAAGTTACTTTCTCTGATCTTGAGCAGGCTTTCCAGCTGACATAGTACAGGTGGGTGGGGGTGGGGCTGGTTACAAGGCCAGCTGCTAGCCTGCTGAAGTCACTGCAAGGCCGGCAAAAGAAAAACGTTATCAAGTTTACTCTCTTACACAAAGTTTGACCAACTTCAAACTCTGATGGCTGTCATAACACCCCCATCCCCTCAATTTCTGCAACACTAGGTGTGTAAACAGAACATTATGTAGTTGACCTTCGCACACAACAGGTCTACCCCAAAGATCCTTTTTGTTCAAGAAAAACAGGTGACTGCCGCTTGGAGTAAAATCTTTCTTAAATTTAAAACAAGGGAACTGGACCAAGCTAAGACATGACAAAGACAAAGACAATCTACATGTTTCGGGGCACTACCCCTTCATCAGGACGACACAAAAACGACGAAAAAACGATAACAACGAAAACAGAAGAAAAAGACTCTTTTTAACCCCTCTTACTCACTGTCCCTTTGTCATTTTCCTGCCAAGCAGCCCACGCGCCACATCTACTGCAGCTACGTCTTTTTCTTTTCTTTTTTCATTGTTTTTGTGTCGTCCTGATGCAGGGGTAGTGCCCCGAAACATGTAGATTGTCTTCGTCTTTGTACTGTTCTAGCTTGGTCCAGTTCCCTTGTTTTAAATTTACTTTGGATTATCCTCCAAGCGGCAGTCACTTGTTTTTCTTTTGCATTAAGGCATTTGTGATCGTCTCCCTCTTTCTCCCCCTTCGGTGCGTGTGTGTATGTGCATGCATGCACGTGCGAGACACATTTTGTCTTTGGTTTTCTGTCTGCCCGTCGGATAACTCATTTGGTGGCTCCTAGTGATAAAACAGCGTGTACTGCCGTTGCCTGGCAGTCATAATGTTGTGGCGTATGTAACAGTGTAAGAGATGAGACCTGACTACGTGTTTCTCTTGCTGATGGCCTCTGCCTCTGTCTCATCAAACATAAGACTTGATTACATGTTTCATTTGCTGTCGGCCTCTGTATCAAATGCAGTGACTTAACATCCGGCCCTAAGAAATGGTCCAGCCATTGGCTTTGTAACCCACCCCCACCTCCAAGCATTTTTTCAATCAGACAGCATGATCAAGATCAAAGAAACTCCAGGTACTTTTGGAGCTTATCAGGCTGACTTCCAGTCAAGGTGTGGTTTTGTTCTGTCTCCTCTCTCTCTCTCTCTCAGAGGGCCGCCTAGGTAAGTCAGAGGCTAACACTTTTCCAACAGACTGTGATGTGTGTGTGTGTGTGTGTGTTGTGTGTGTGTGTGATGTGAATAACTGAGCTGAACTGATCATCTTGTGCAAACTGGCTGACTTGGCTGTGAACACATTAAGGCGAGCAAACTGATTTTAGTGAGTGGGCAAACCGAAATAAGCAAGCGGGCAAAATGACTTACCCGAGTGGGCAAAATGACTCATGACTGGGTGAATCAGTTGAAGGGTGAAATAGTAATTGGGCAAAACGACCATACTCCAAACAGAGATATGGAGATGTGGTCAAACACACATACATGATATACACAAAGAAGGTGTTTGGTTGAATAAATCAAGAAACATCACTTCTAAAAATTTTAGGAGTATGTTCAGGATATTATTGCAGTTAAGTTCAAAACTAGGACTATCTCATAAGCTTTAAAACCAGCACAACTGAACCTTACCACCTTACTCCTTAGTCAATGATTTTCACATTGTTGTACGTGAACACATAAAACATAAAGTTGATCTTTCTAAATATATAAAGTATATTACTGCAAGCATAGTATAAGCAGATTATTTTTTAAGCTCATGCGAGTTCAAAGAAAGCTAGACATGTAAACATGAAATGGGTAAGTTCGTAAAAATTTGTGACATTTGTAGAGAAAAAGCCTACCTTGCTTTCAGTGCCACATTTGTCTGGTCCAAACATGATAGTGTATGGTGTCTTATCATGGAACGTTTTCTGCAACAAGATTTTATAACTTAAAGATGTCATATAAATAGCATTCTATCGAAGGATGTCATATACTCTAGACATACCTGTCAAACAGTATGGGTTTGCCATACACCTGTGCAGGAAAACATTTTTGGACTGGCATGGTGTGCAAGCAATTTTTGTATGGGCAAATGAAAAATGTAAGGGAAGTATTACGAGAAGACCATATTTACTTCTATGTGCTCAGCAGACGACTGAACCCTGTTAAACTTCCAGCCTATAACTAAGGATGGCTTGCATAAGTGTTCATATGCGTTCTTCAGGCTGTAGGAGCAGTCATAAGGCCAACTGGCTCTGGGTATCTTATGTGCACCTTAATGTATAAACAGGCGATAGAATCGCCCATGCAGGCTGGCCCACGATCTCATGCATGGTGCTGAAATAATATCAATACACATGCTTTAGTCCACGTATTTCTGTACTTCCAGCCTCTACCACAGACTTATTTTTATCCCGAATATGTAGCTTTTCCATTGAAAACTATGCCAACACTGAAGCCTTAGTCTAGAACAAAGGCATTTTAGCTAAATAGCTTATTCTGTCTCAATACAAATGATAGCAGTCTGTTCTGCTTCAAATTATTACCGATTGGTTTGATCAATAAGACAAACTGGAGTTATCGGTGCCTGGTGTTACATCGTGATGTCACTACTGGCATCTGCTGAAGTTTCAGAGACTGAAGGTTTGCATGGAGTGTATGGGGGCAGCGTGTGAGTGCTGTACATCAGACTAGTGTCACCGAAACGTGCCATGTAACTACAGATGCGCTGGTGAGTATGCTAGTTCGACTACCCTGAGCGATGATGAAGTTTCAGTTTCAGTGCCTCCTGGTGAAGTGTCTGAACCCTGAGTGATGGAATATGTTTGGGTAGCTGCGGACTGTGACAAGGCAGCCATGTGCCACGTGTTCCTGCTGACAGATTTAGCTGGGACAGCCTTAGAAGTTGTTGCCGCTAGAGTGTGGAGGAGACCAATTTCCCCAAGTGAGAGATATCTAGATTGATTGTCTCTGTTGTTGATAACTGATGCCTAGACTGAATGCTGCCCCTAAAAGAACTTTGAGGATTCACCGAGAACATAGTGATTTCCATGCGCTGTGGACTTGTTACATTAGCTAAACATGTCCCAGCAGAAAGGTAACACAGTTAAGAATAGTTAGGTGGGTATGTATCAGAGAGCTAGCTAGAACTTCACATTTGCTGACCTATTCTTCTAGACATCCTGGAATCCTAATATCTGGAGGTGCTTTTTACAACGTCACGGAAAGGGGTCCATGGCATGCTGGTATATTAGCAAGCATTAGTGCGTAAGAGAAGTTATGTGTAGGAATTAGGGGTTGTATGGAAAACTATGGTATAGCGTGTCTTACTATGAGTGAGTGAATGCATGTCTAAGGGAATGAAGTGAGTACAGGTGAGTACTGTTCAGGAGTGACGAGAGAGTAAAAAGGGACAGAGAAGAGTTGGAGAGGAGAGATGAGAGAGGTCAGCCATGTTCTGGCGAGTGAAAGAAGTGTAGAATTATACTGTGTGGAAGAAGTGTGGAATCATACTGTGTGGAAGAAAGTTGCTGTTGTTCCATGGTGAACACCATAGTGTTTCTGGAATACCTTGTGTGCCTGATTAGCCAGTGGGAATATTTTCGATCTCATGTCCGGTGGAAATTTGTGTCGTGTCATAGAGCGAGTTTTACTGTGTACAAGAAATTTTCAGTGAAGCCATGTGGATTTATTCTGTTCTCCAGTGAACATCAGTGTTTGCTGCAGTACCTGGGTGTTGCATCCTTCTGTGGCTACACATACGTCATCTGGTGAAATTGTGTAGTCCATAAGAGGGCAAGTTGGCAAGAGGATACATGTGCATGTAAAGCAGAGTATTTTCCTGTTGATCTATTGAAGGTGTTGAAAAGTGACATTCTTGGTTGGAATATTTTACTGGCTGGGATTTCTATGCTGAAGAATTGCTGTGGAAATTTCACGGAGAACACTTTGTGATGACCTGTCCCCGTGCCATCTTGGTGTGACGTCGATGTTGATAGACAACGGCGTCACCAACTGAGTGTGGCTGCAGCACAGGTTTTAAGCTTTGTTGTAGATGACCTCTTGGACTGTGGTATTGTACTAACTTTTGGTTTTGTCTGTCAACCCAAACATTAGTAAACCAGTGTGCAGACTGTGAAGTCAGTGGTGGTGAAATTGAGTGAACATAAACACTGATGACTTTAGTAGTAAAGAAAGCTGGAGACTGAAGGGGGAGATATAACCATTGTTGACTTTACTTGTATTGACAGCTGGAGATGAGGGATTACCAGGTGTGATAATCTTTTGTGTCTGTGGTTTACATAAGTTGCATTCTGGAGTGTAGTTGGTGTCTGGAGTTAATTTTTAAGAGAGTGCGCAAAGTGGTGAGCGTGACTGTTGGAGGTCTGAATGTGTAAGCATTTTTTTTAAAACTTCCTAGTCTTGAAGAAATCAGAAATTTTGTTTGTGTGAAGTGAAATTGTAACATGTAGCCCATCTGCACTCAGGGTAATAGAAAGGCATTCTTTTGGGTAACTGGAGTGATTGAAATGAGTGTGATTTAACTACTTTTGAGTGTTATAGTAAATGCCAAGGGAAGTTCCTGTCTTGTCTTTTTGACGGTGTGGTGTTGTGTTTCCTGGTGTTCATGAGTGGGCATGACAGGCGAGAAAAGAATAACAGCAAGTCTGTGTGTGGCAGCGAGAGCACATGCGCATGTGTCCATGACATAGAACATGCTCAAAATTTATGAATTTATTACAAGTCACACAACTTCCGTTTGAGGGATTTTCGTGTCATTGTCAGCTGTGTCATTTACCATCTTAGTACAATACTGCTAGCTTATAGGATCCGCATTCGAATCTGCACTTACAGTAATGTTTCCTCCATAGTCTTATCAAGTGTGGTAAGCTAATCTTTTAACTCAATCGTGACGTAGAATCCTACCCTCGAGCATCCCCGTGGACGCGGCATTTTCAGCCTATTTTCAAAAATTCATTAAAAAATCCCCCAAAACAAGACAAAAATTATTTAAACATGATATAAAACTACAATAAATAAAGAAAACTAATGTCTTACTGTGTTTCTTGGACCTTGTTCCATAATTTGTAAAATCCTTTGATGGAAACACAACTGAAGTTGAAGAAATCAAAAAGTCCTCGCCATTCCTTACACACAGTCTGTATGACATTGTTTACTACACGTGCTCGCACGTTTTTCTCTTCATAATCACTTTCTTAGGTCTTTTAGGCACAAATACTCTTGTCTTCATCCAATTTATCACAGTAAATTTGCGAAACAATGTCATTTTCCTCTTTAGCGTGTAATTTGAAGAGTAAATCTAGCATTTCTCAAGTGACAGACCACATGTGAGTACTTGCTTCAAACTCTGCCGAAAACCGGTCTCACTGACAGTTTAAAACACAGAAAAGGGAAGCAACTCGTGAAGAAATGATTCAGCTTTCTAATGTAGGAGTTCTTTACCTTAGACGATTAGCGATTCCCCGTAAATAAATTTTCAAAGTTGCTTGGTTTATTTCCCGCATTCGCTAGTAAGCGTGACCTATGCTGTAGAGTTTATTTCCCGCACACGTCGCCAATGTGTTAATACTCTGATAGGACACTTATGAAACAAGTGTACCATATTTCAAAAAACAACCACAAGAATGCGAGTACATTCAAGGGAAGTAACTAAGGTGCATTCACTAACTTGTCTACTGTATGGTCAGTGGCTAAACATTTGTCCTGTCCAAAATTCATGTATGATCAACTTCAAAATACTTGTGTAAAGGAGATGCATGTTTCCAAATTTTGTGTGTTATTATAAATTTTTGTTCATGAAAATGTATCATTTTGCTTAAATCTGGAACTCTGCTTTGAGTTTTGGAAAACTTCACCCTCCCTCCCCACCCTGCATGCCCTCCCCTTCCATCCCCACCTCCACCCTCCAAAAAAAATTTTATTCTTGAATGCATTCAATCATAACACAAAAGTGACATTTTTTATACTTAGTAAAATGGACATCTGTTCAACAACAGAACACTGGCATACCTGTGCCTTCAATCATATCTTCGGCCTATAGTGGATGCTGTTCTGATCTGCTGAACTAAAATATGATTCTACACAAGGAGTTGGATCGGAAGTTTTGTATTCTAATTTTATCAAATCGGAAAAGGTTTTTCTTCAAATTTCCAAATTGGATTTCCAGCCTGAATCGTAAATCTGCCACCCCTGAAGTAGATATTCTTTCGGTTTTCAACAACTTCTTGCACCTCATTCTGTTTTTTTAAAAAAACAAACCCACTTCTGCAGAAATTCTAAAATGAACTTCTGCAATCTGCGTTTTGACAACTTTGGGCCACATGAGGGTTCATGTTTACAAAATAGATGGGGACTCCACAGACTGCAAGAGTCCAACTGAATTTCCCACTTTCAGCACTAGGGACTCAATCTGAAAAGTTGATCCTTATGTCATCCCTCTCCCCCCAACTCCTCTTCCCCATCCCATGCTCTTTGGTGCTCTGGAACACTAATCTCCCCATTTCTCATAATTTTAAGATGTTCTGCTTTCACTCATATAACTCTTTTTTTTTTTTACAAAAACTGTTTTAATTATTTTTCATCTACTCATTAAGTTGTATTTCTACCACCTTCTTACATGTTATTATCTGAACATCTGAATACAGTGAAACGTTGGGGGGTGGGGAAGAGAGCGACCACTACCAAAAGCGAGCCCCTGGTACAAACAAATCAAATGGTCGGCACCGATTGGTTTTAAACACAAATGCTCTCCGAAAGAGCAACCACACCGCTAAGAGCAACTGCGATCACTATTATGCGGTCCCGATTGACCGTCAACACTGTTAGAGTGATCAGGCACACACACACACACACAGCCCTGCAGCCAACCCTTTGAAGGTGCTGATGGGAGCTTTCACAATAAAGATCTATGCCGCTGGGTGTGGGCATTAGTTGGGGACTGGTGAAAGGGAGGGGGTGGAGGGGTGGGGATTGGAAAAGAGGTAGGGCAGTGTCACAAAGAAAAACAAGAGAGGGGAAAGGGGAGAGAAGTAGATGGAGGAGAGGTTGCCGCTTTCCCTCAATTGCACTGTAGAGCTTCAGAGCTACAGTGCATGATGGTTGCTTGAATCTGAGCGTTTCTGATGATTTGTGAAAAATTGTTAAAAAAACTATTGGTAATAGAAACATAATTCCAATGCAGTTTTAAGAATGATTTAAGAAAAAATCTCTCTCCTACCTGAGATCCGTCTGTTGCTGATTTGGGTGGGACTTTGTAAACAGTACCTGCTTGTCATGTTGGGTTTGACTACAGCAGATTGCCATTTACCTAACTAGGTCGCGTGGCTTCCGTCACAGATTTGAAAAAGTGGTCTACTTTGTGGTCTAAGGGAGGAAACACTATAGAAAAATGATTCTACTATTGGAAAACATCATTTACCTCCCTTCTTGACGAATCTTGGTTTAAAATTTTGTGTAAAAAAAAAAAGTCAACAAAACCCCCAACCCCAACAATGTACTGGCAGCGCTAGACACAACCGTATGCTGACGTATGCAATCAAGGGAGCCTATCGTACCCATACACGTAGCAAAGAGAGAGTCGAAAGTAAGGAACATGGCAGATTTCACTAAGCCATGAACAGTAGCAAATTTATAATGAACTGGATGTTTCGTTTCGACATTGATGAGTTAACTTTAGTCCTGTGGGGGATATAGTGCCGAAAATAGGAAATGAAATGAGATTCCATGTTCTTGTGGTCTATGGCGTCTCCACTCATTTGCCAGAAAACAAATTTGCAGAGTGTGCGGGGCAATGCTGAAGTGTTTTGCAACTGGAGAGTTTCTCATAAGTCTCATGTCAGCATGGTGTTCCTTGAAACAGTCGCTGAACATATGTTCAGACTTGCTGATGTAAAGCAGAGTGGGGCAGATGGTGCATGAGTTGGCATAAATATTTTTGTTATTGCAGGTGAAGCAACGTTAATGTTGAAGGTGGGTTTTGAGGTGTGGAGATGTGTGGTGATGCTGAGGTATAGGCATGTGACAGCGGGCAACATTGCATGGGATGGTGGCAGGAGGTAGAGGGGAGGGGGTGCATGTACTGAGTTTGGAATGAACCAGAAGGTCACATAGGTACTTGCCCAGCTGGGATGCGGGCGGGCAAGGGAGGGGGTCAGATTGGGATAGTAGATGCCAGTTGGAGAGGAGGATTTTGCATACAAAAAGGCTATAGGGTTGTGGGTGAGTACAGCAATGCGGTGTTTAGTGTGGTGGGTAGGCTGGAGTGCGAGTGTAGGTGGTGTAGAAGCAGCTTTTTGTCTGCCACAGTGTAGAAAATCTAGAGGGTAATTGCGGGCCAAGAAAACCATCATTTTGTCTGAATGTTTGTCGAAGTCAGTGTCGTCAGAGCATAATTCTTATATTTTATATTAGTTCATATTTTATTTGAAGAGAAAGAGAAAGCATTTATGTTTGGTGTGAAACGGAGTGCAATTCTTTGCCTCCGTGACCCTTACCTGGGAGGAGAGACCACTTTTCACTTTTATGCTTCCTCAAGGGTGGTCACTCTTTGCAGGTTTTACCGTATACATTCTAATCATTTATTCTATTTTATGCTTAGTTCACTTCCAAATTCTTTTAATACATTCCCTGTGTGCTGAAAGCAGTTTTGCAGCAGACGTTCGCAATGTATGCCAGTGCAGTGGAGAGGGTTTTAGGTCAATTTTTAAAAGGCCTCAACAGAAGCCGGTTCGACGGAATGGGAAGTAACTTGCGTTTTCAGTTACATGATCTATTTTCCTTTAGAGTTACCTCTCTAAGACCACAAAAGATGATATTCCAGGGGAAACAAAACATTTGCAACAACCATGCTACTTGGCAAAACGGAGGTCAATGGCTGCTGCCATGCTGTTGTGTTCATTTTTGATACCTTTTTCAATGCAGCCTTTTACAAAGAATTTACACCAGATGGACATCAAGTAGGAATAATATTCTTCTTAAACTTTTCTTTCCAACTGCATTTTATGTTTTTATTGCTGATAGTGTTTGGGTACATTTTTTATAAGATACAAAGAGACTACAGGCAAAGTCACGGCCCTTCTTTACATGGTACTGTGAATGAGTTAATCAAGCCTTTCTGATATTCTCCCCACTTCCAGTTTTCTTGTGGTCCCTCACTTCCACCCAGCATTCTCTCTTCTGTTTACTGTTCTTTCCACCTGAAGCTTCAACACCTGATCTAGTTTTTTGCCTGTTTGTGTTATGTGTTCTGTCCTAATGAAGGGGTAGTGCCCCAAAATGTTGACCGTATGTTTGTCACATAGCCTGCCTCAGTTTCCATTATCACCACTTTGAATCAAGGGACACTACGGCTGGCACTGGAACATTCCATCTATAAGGACTGTTTGTCATCACTATGGCATACTCTGTTCTCGTACCTTCTCCATCAAACAGTGTCCAAATTGTGAAAATAAGAGCAACACTTACTACCCATACGTGCCCTTTGCATCTCAACATCATTATTTGAAGAGAAGTAATCATTTTTGGCCATGCTGCAGATTTTCACACTTCATTCTATGCTTAAAGCAGTAATACCTTGCCATATGAACAGTTTTTTTAATGTGAGGTGACAAAGGTGAAAATGGATGAAACAGCATTTGGTTGTTCAAAGAGGTAGGCATAAAATGGGAGGGGACCCCCTTGATGGCATGAAGAAAGACAATCATCATGATCATCACGGTCAACAAATTCCAGTTTAAACATTCCCATGACAACGTCCCATGCTACTTACCAGGTCAAATTTACTGTCTCTCGTCAGCAACTTGACATAGGCACCTCCACAGTCCAAACCATTCTGGAAGCGCACTTCATATCTGGGTAACAGGTCAAATAAAATGTACTGGTCTTTGTGCCAGCTCTCAAAGCAAACAGATTTTATTCAAACATAATTTACAACAACCATTTGATAACTGTATTCTAAAATACATTTATTATGATGCATCTTCATCATATAACCATTCTTCATAAAGCTTCTTTCTTTTTCAAAGACAAGATATGTGGAATAATGCACTCACTGCACTACCAACGGCTTCCCCTTGAACTCGTAGGGTCTCTCGAGGTATGTTGCAATGGCATGATGCTTTGCCTTGGACTGCAGAATGACCACAGAATAAACTGCTTTAACACACTCTTTGTATTCTTTGTCACTACTGGCTAATAACACAGATTCTGCTGTAACCCATATTTTAGAACGTATAGTTAAAAATGGATGTACAATTACTGTCATTACAGTTATTACAATCATTATTATTGTTCAAAATTTTTTCAAGTCAAAGTATTCCAAGTGATTTTAAAATGAGTTAAGCAACTACAGTGTGCATCATCTGAATGAGAATTTTACATTTAACAGGCTTTTTAAAGAAAAATTACTGGGGCATAAACTAAAATAATGAAAGACTGGTTTTAAAATTTACAAAACAAATACATCAGTCGTCTTGTTTCTGGCACAGCACAAAGTGACAGATGTCAGCAAATGATTCAACTATGTATTTTCGGATTACTGGGATGTCAAGTAACATCGGTAATAAAAGACTATTTTTAAAATTCCCAAAACAAATCCACCAATTGTCGTTACTGGTGTCAGAAAACGATACGGCTTGTGTTAATGATGATGTTCTACTCCTTTCAATTTTCACTTTACTCATACCCAGATATTTAGCCCTGAAGACCCCAGAGGACGCCTCTATAGTACATCACGTTCGAGTTGAACATAACATACAATGAAAACAATAAATGTGTATATCTCAGCATCCGACACTAAACGTCCACATCTGTGGATGTTCTGAAATGCTGATATTCCTCAACACTCACCTTCAGAATCAGACCCAAGTCTCCCAGGACTGGACTGGACTTGGCTTCCTCCACTTCCCACCTTCCTGTGGAGAAACATTTTGGTTGAAACCACCAGCCAAATCTGAGTCAAATCACAACTGATATACTTAAATGCTACTTAAATGTTGTCCACAAAGTATTTTATTCAACTTTATTCCTAGATGAAAAAACATGACCTGGTCTGCAACATAAGCAGATGCATAAGCATGCAAGCATGTTCACGAAGACTACTAACAATTTTAACTTAAGGATTTCACTTTTAACTCTCCTGCAAACAATCCCGACCTAAAACATTATGTGCCAACTTTGTAGGAAAATTTCAAAATGAGTTATTCACTTATGCTCTATAGTACAGTCCTTTAGTATATAAATCAATGAAATTACAATAAAACAACATTTGTACTTGCACAACAAATGACACTTCTGACCATAAAAAAATACAGATTTCCATTAAAGAAAAAAATGGAGAAGTGGATGACCTGGTGTACTAGCTCATCTGGTTGGGCTATAAAATTACAGTTTTATCTCGGTACTCAAAGATGACAGATCTCCTTGTGACTAGTCAAAAGAATAACATTCAAGGGGGCTAATTTTAGGATTTTATAGCCGAAACTCTTACTCCACTTCTTGCAAACTAAATATGAGGTAAAACAAATAGTTTACTTCTACTAACCCAATACTCAATAGTATTACTACAATAATACAAAGAGTTTACTTGTGTTAACCAATAGTATTACAATAAGGAATCAAACTGCACAACGGATGCCCTGTTAATGCAATCCAAAGATAAATGCCAAAGTATTGGGAAAAGTATCTTTCAAACTAAACTATCTGCAGCTCATACCCATACATGTAGCACATTAACAGGCTACACCCAGTGCATTCAGTACTCTGATGATTATAGTGCGAATTTCATAACACTTTCCAATGTGCAGTTATACATTTTTTAAAAATAATTGTTGATCTTGCTGATCTGCTACTAAGTTTGCTGAATTTATACAATCTGAAGGCATCAAGCTATCTAAATATAAGACAAATGACCAATGTATTCTACATATTACATGCAATATTGTACAGTGAAAGTTTTCAAAAGCACATTATGGCAAATTTTTTTCGCTATAATTGTTCAAAGTTTCAAATAATTCAATTGAACTATTCCCAAGCAAACAGATTCTCTTTCAAAAAAAACAACCCATAAACTTAACAGTAGATTAGTGCATTCACTTTCTTAAACTTGCCCCCCTCCCCACCTCTTTTCTGACCCGCACAATTAATGAAATAGAATTTTCTACTATTCCTCAAACACTAATAAAGTTTCTACAATTCCTGTAACACTAATAAAATATTTTACTATTCTTCTAACACTACTGCTAAATATCTGTAGTTTTAGAAAATACAGTTTAATCTATTAAAATAAACTGTGAATAAAAGAAATTCTACTTACATTCCCACCTCATCCCTATAGCCATTATCCCACCCATTTTCTGATTCTGCTTTTCATGACAAAAGCCTTGGGAAAGTGAAATTGAAAAAGCTGAAAGCACCAACCAGCGGCTCAGTGACTATATTTATGCAAAAGAACTTTATGTCACTCATTTAAAGAAGCAGACAGCAGCAAAATTCACGCTGTTTTTGCCTGGTTTGCATCGATATATAATTTGAAGGACTTGGAAAGTAATTCGGAATACTGCATCCTAATACTGAGACCACACACCTC
>SMGT01013366.1:21284-34579 GCA_004794575.1 Lanistes nyassanus
AGTCTGGGGCGGGCTGAGGGCCGCAGTAAGAGGTCAGTCTGGGGCGGGCTGAGGGCGGCAGTACGAGGTCAGTCTGGGGCGGGCTGAGGACGGCAGTACGAGGTCAGTCTGGGGCGGGCTGAGGACGGCAGTACGAGGTCAGTCTGGGGCGGGCTGAGGACGGCAGTACGAGGTCAGTCTGGGGCGGGCTGAGGGCCGCAGTACGAGTTCAGTCTGGGGCGGGCTGAGGGTGGCAGTACATTAACACATTAAAATTAGTGGCAGTGTCCTGGCGGGCCGTCCTAAATTTACGACCTTTTCATGTTCTAGTGGAAGTAACAATCCTCCGCGTGACAGTGTAGTGGAAGTAACAGTCCTCCGCGTGACAGTGTAGTGGAAGTAACAGTCCTCCGCGTGACAGTGTAGTGGAAGTAACAGTCCTCCGCGTGACAGTGTAGTGGAAGTAACAGTCCTCCACGTGACAGTGTAGTGGAAGTAACAGTCCTCCGCGCGACAGTGTAGTGGAAATAACAGTCCTCCGCGTGACAATGTAGTGGAAATAACAGTTCTCTTTTCGTCATCAAAGCGGCCCTTACGTATTAAACATTTCGTCTTGATTTCTACTCAGCTATTACGACGAATTGCTGTTTACACCACTACATGCCTATGTATGAGGTTGAGTTGTCGCCTAGTCAGTTAATGGCTACTTTCTGATCCTGTTTATCAGGTCATCAGTACTCAACCCACGAAGCTCTGGGTGACATCTGTCAATTGCCTTTGTGGCCCGGTACAGCTGGTGACGCTGCATCCTAGTCTCTGACCGACACAACCGTTTGCCGCCATGAGGCTTCAACCAGCCCAGCGTCCTCAGACGAACAAAGTTTCTGGCAGGTAGATGGAGGAAGAAGGCCGAGCTGCGTGAACCCCACAGAGTCCGTTTCCATGATGCTCTGTCTCTCTGTAACTGTACACTCGGGGCGGTGTTTATATCTAGAAGGGGACATTCCTTCCAGAACCTTCCCACGAATTCTAGAATCCATCTTACCACTGGCAGGCTGCATTCCAACCTGTCCGGTTCTGCCCAGTCCATTTACTCCACCCTTGTTAGCGCACTGGTCGCCCTGGTCTGATATCTCTACAGACACTTTCTAGCAGACCTGCCCGCGGTCATTCACGTTCCACCACCAATCACTGGCGAGCGCCTACTCGGTTTCTGCTTAACAGACAGACAGACAGACAGACAGACAGACAGACAGACAGACAGACAGACAGACAGACAGACAGACAGACAGACAGACAGACAGACAGACAGACTGTCCGGATCACTCTGCTGACTTAGCTTCTCCTTCGTTCCAGGTACAGACTCCCAGAGGTTAATGACCCACGTCAATGTTCAAAGTCGTCTGCTGGCGCCCTCCGGGTCATCTAGGCTGCCGCGCTCTCCAACGTTTTAGAGGGAGAGGGAGGGGGGAAAGTACAGGATACGGACTGTATAATGTCACACCACATGAGATTCTCACTGGATGAGGGACAAGAAGCCAGACTGCAATAGTCAGCATTCGATTTTACAGGACAAAAGATGAAACCTAGGGCAGATGTGCCGAGTGGTCTCCATGTCGCTTGCACCCCGCCCCCAAGACCTCCCTTAGTCGGCGTGTGTATCGAGTGGTGCTGCACGGAGCTGTGTATACAACAAGCCGACTGTCTTTTCCGTCTAGACATGCACCTCGCTAGCGGCGGTATCTTAAGTAAACAAACACCCACCCACTCTGTCTTCTACTATAAGAAAAAAGTCACTTTTGTAACCCTGCCAGATCATGATATCTGTTTTGAAATAATGCTTAAACTTCTATGCAGCTTCGTGAATAAACAAGTCAGTGTGACGACACCAGCAACCAAAGAGCCTGATTATCGCATTGGCGTTTATTATACGTTTATAGATGCACGTTACAACAGATGTTTCATTTACCATATGACACAGGGTATTCTTTGCTCCCTCCGCTCTAGTTCGGCAGGAACCACTCTTTACCTCATTACATGCGTTTACATACTAATATATAGTAGTTACACGAAATGAAAGCCATAGGGAGGATCCACTCTAGTGTCCCCTGCCTGGAGAGTGCAGTGATAAGGAACTGAAACCACCCTGTGGATAAATACTTCAACTAAAGCCAGTAAATGATTTGTCTCCTGTAACTTCGCCTCCATGGAATTTTGAAACAAACCGTCTTATAAGATTACTGAATCTATTTTTGCTGAAAAAAATATCTTTTATCCAAACCAATTTGACTAGTTTCGACTGTCGGACCATGTGGGTACAGTGTAAAGCGTTGTCAGACACCGACGTCAAACTTTGAACACTTCATTTCTTGCTCTACTCTTGACTTGTAATAGTTGCTGACTTTAACTTGTTGAAGGCAATCGTTGTTTAGTTAATAAGCCCTCTTGGTTGTATTCGTTCTGTATTCGTCCTGAGGAAAGTCTTTTAACCAAACGATCGGAGACACGCGGTGTTTCCAAAAGTTCATGAAACCCAATCAGTACTCGACTAGGCGCTGACATGAGTTACTAAACTTAGTAGTCGGTGCGATAATCCGGTTAAGCCTTGAAGCATTGTAATGTCTAATATACGATGGACAAGAAAACTCCCAATTTCAAAGAGTTCGGGAGCAAGTTGCTCTGTTCATGGTACTGTTAACAGCTCAAGATAGTTAAATGAATTGCTGGACCGTGAGCATTTGGAACATAAACCTAGAAAAAAAGAAATTGTGGTTGTGAACTACCCTTTCGTTTGCATAGAATCCCATGAGATGCAGAGCTTAACCGACAGTGATTAAAAGCACTAAAGCGAAAGACCCCCCCCCCCCAAAAAAAAAGTCTCTCTCTGGTCATTTCATTTTTTTTTTACCAAAGGCCTATCCCTGAAAATCCACACCTGAATACTTCCTTGGATACGGGAAAACACCAAAAAGAGCAAAGAATTTTCAGGCGAAGCTGAGCGACAGTAAAAATAACGAACGAAGAAGCTATAGCAACATTTACTTCCTGTGAATAAAAGTAGTTGTAGGACTCCAAACTTTCAAATTTTCCATGGTTTTTCCCATCGACTCCATCCGAGAGTACGAGGTAATGTTTGTGACTTCATGTTTGTGACTCGAGGGATGTGATATTTCCCGGTTATCTGTCACATTTCTTAATATGCAGCACTTTAGCAAACCGATATTTATACACATGGTAGTTTGTCACAACTTGGGAGATTCCTTTTTGCTCGTGACGGGTGGTCTGCTCTGCTCGCTCTCGCGACCACCGTCAAGAGTGTGACATATGCGTAGGTGGAACTATCACTGTATCACTAAAGTTAATTAATATGATTTCTTACTCATATGGCCGAGCCCCCACCACCTACAGTCCCCCATAAAGAACAACAAAAGACTGTAATACAGTGAACACAAAAAAGAAGAATGTATTGTTGATATAAACAGCGAGTATTTACAATCAAGACAATATATGTTACAACTCGTTTCAACTCTAGAGGTCCCGCAATTTCCTTCTGTTTGAGCTAGGTCTACAAAACATCTAATACCACCCTACATCACCCGCCTCGCAGACTTGTACCACAAGACACGTACGTCTCACCACAGCAGCTCTTCTTCACAGGAGTTCAGGCTAACGAAGCCCTCGCTGTAGATTTCGCTGAAGATGTCCTCTCACAGGATATTTCTGGGCGTAAGACGCCCTCTCACAGGATGTTTGGGCAGAAGATAATTCGACTGTCAAAACCAGTCCTTTTATTCTCAACATTCGTCCATAGATTCTTTCATTCACACGCACGTGGTCAACAAGTCGGTTACATGTAACAACCAATCAGGCCAGAGACAGCGGAAGCCACACCCCGTGTCAACTAGTAGAACACGCCCCTAAGTGGACACCTAGTGTGGACACAACTATCCCCTCCCCTTCCTGGTCGCTTACACCCATCGGCTACATCAAAGCCCTTGATGCTCGATACTACGCGTCACTGGATTCCTCCAGCTACGTAATCCTCCCCTGAACAAACTAAAGCACACCTGGCCAGCCTGACACCTGCACTAGTCGCTCCCCAGATGTGCCCTAGGCAAGTAACACCTTGCCCCTGGCTTCTAGGGCCAGCACCCCCGATCATAAGTGTGAACAGGGACCGAAACTGGGCTGGTGATGACGTGAGCGGCTAGATGGCGGCTTGAACAAGGGGATAATGGACCTTAATTAGGGCCTGATAGCCGAGGATGGATCACACCTGGAATCTATGGTGCAATCTCCTTGACCCATCAGACCCCAACACGTGACATAGTGTGTCAGCTAAACAAGGCAATTTTCTGCCAACTAATTTTGCAATCTCATGCGCGCTGAATGGTCACATCGAGCAATGTCCGCTCTGTATTTACTGCTATCAATCGATTTTGCCTACTTTAAAATTCTAAGATTCTAAGTAGCTTGATGTAGAAACACACGACTAATTAATAAATTAGGTAATTAAGTACATAACTAATAAATAATTTTACACAGCGCGAAGGTGATGAAAATGAAGTGTCGTTAACATGGAGGCATCTCATGCTTAGTCTTTCGAATCTACTGGCAGTCACCCTCCGTCCAGTCCAATAATGGTCCAATGTTCACTTCGCAATGTGTTTTCAAAGAATTATTTTGTAACAGATCTCATTAGTGATATAATTGCTGTCTATCTGACCCGTTGTCCGAAGCTTGCTTTGGATTACATTTTCCGCATAATCTTGACAACGCGCTGGTGTTTGTATTGGGTTCGTTGCGTGAAAATAAGCTTTGACGTAGAGAGAGAATTCGCATGTATCTCTCTTATACTCCAGGAGGTGCGTTTCCCGGATGGGTTAACCCTCATGTTCAAGCACTGGACGATTTACGAGCTCAGCGAAGTGACCAAGGTGATTAAATATGGAGTTTAAAATACGATTAAGAGTATATAAGTAACACATTTTTTTAAAATAAACTTTATGACAAAACATATTCTTGACACCCAATGACATGGGAGTCATTTAAATGACCGTTTAAATGCTTAGGAATTAAAATCATTGCAGAATGTGTTTTATATCGAAGCAGTTTTACTAAAAATACTATGATATTTAAAGTCAACAAATTGCAAACCTCCATACTGTGCTTGTTTTCGTAGTTGCAGGTGTGACTAACCGCCTGATTTTACACCGAAAAATCGGATGGTTCAATCTGATCGGTTGACTTAAAATCCTTTGTTGCGATGCAGCGCAATTAAAAGAAAAACAATTGAATACAGAAAGACATTTACCCGTTTTTGACCTGTCTATTGCCATCGTAATGTTTCTGTTAATATAGTATATGGGCCAAAGATATTTGTATAAATAATATTGAAATGTGTTCATTTCCGCTTTTAGAAAATGTGAAACGATTTAAGGATTTTCCTATTGCCAGCGTGCATGTTGCCGACACACGAAAACGATGTAGAAAACCCTAAACACGCGGTGATTCTGTAATTGGTTTGCTGATGTGCTAACGTTCACCAGGCTACTTAAGCAGAAAAGTACAACAACCTGATAAAGAAGTTGTAATGGTCTGATAAAAAAAAGCAACATAAAAGCAACTTTGATCTTTAGAATTTGCAGTTGACGCGCATTGGAAATCATGTCTGTCGTTGTGGTTATATTTCTCTGCTTTCCGATGTTTCTTTGTGATTGTTTTTATCTCTCCATCCCTTTATCCGCCTGTATCCTGGGGTCACGCGGTCAAACCTACCTCTTTCTATTTCTCTGTATCAATCTATCACGCATTCCATAAGGCACACAGGAACACGCACGCACACCAAAACAACAAAAACCCCACAAGCATAGAGGCAAACAGATGTGCACGTACTCACGCAGGCGCGCATGTCATGGACTAGCACACGCATACAAATGGTACCAAGTCAACGGAAGAGAGGGAAGTGGGAGAGGATGGAGGGAGAGACATGTTCGAGATGGAGACGGGGAGAGGGAAGTGGGAGGGGATGGAGGGAGAGACACGTTCGAGATGGAGACGGGCAGATAAGAGGGGATGAGATAGAAAGGAACAAGTTTAGGGGACCCGGCGCTGCCCGGGTTTTTCTTACCCCGCCTACCCCTTCTGTAACCCCACCCATACCCCTTTGCTACCCCCCCCCCCACCAACCCCTAAACGGTACCCCTTTCCAAAGCGGGAGCATGTAACACTCATGCTCCAAGAGCTTCACTGTGTGATACTGTGGCTGTCTTCGTTGTTCTTGTAAAACGCATTGATTCCTTCGGGGGAATAAAGCCCTAGAACAATCCTTTTATTATTCTTCATGTTGTCAAGCAAAGCAAGGGAAAGTACTCTTCGTACAAAAGGAACTTTGGTGATCTCCCTTGCAGCTGAAGGCCGGGCAAAAGTGGTAAGGGCGTCTTCATTTATATTATACATCTAGGTACAGTGTCGAAATGTGGCCTGTGACCATCTGTGGATAAAAAGGAACCCGCTTGCCGAATTTGGGGCGGATTGGTTCTCGTACGGATGTGTATAACAAAAACCCCCCCTCCCCATACACAGACACTCGGCTTTACACGTTAGATGTGTGTGTGTGTGTGTGTTGCTACAGGCTAAAGGCAAGCATCGATATAAGAGAAGGACCAGACAGACTGAACAAACGCGAAGATCTCACGACTTTGTCACTGGTTAACATTCAGCAATGAGAGGTTACGAGTTGAGTGGTTTACTCCGTGAAATCCGAAGTGCTGTGAGCTATTTTTGCAAAACTTTTTTGTTGTCACATAATGTTTTTTATATGCAGCATGATTGCAAAACATCTTCTGAGTGTATTGGACTGGTCTTGAAAAAGACTTTTCAAAAATGAATGTATGTTTTGGAGCTTTGAAATATTGAACGAAGATTGTGCCTTGCTTAGATCTCTCACCTTTTGTGAGCTTCACCCCTGTGGGTAGGGACCTGAAATGTTTAGCGAAATGTTTTCTGCTCCAGTTACTTTTTCGTGGATACTGAAACTTTGGTGTACGTTGTCTGTGGCAACTGATGAACTAGTAATGACTTTACTTTGATGGCCAGGCTTTCTTCCGAAAATTACGGGCAAAGATTAATAAAAGCTGTAGCAAAAGTGTTCGATTCATCGTGTTAACCCATGTTGACATGCTAACATCGCAAGACTGCGAGATGTGTTTCAAGCACCACAAGGTTGGGAGATAAGGCAGTGAAACAAAAGTAATTAGCATGTTCGGGTTCACAACAACAACAACAACAAAAATAGCGGAATAAAGGAAAACCAGTTTTATTTATATACAGATGTGATTGCAGTGATGTGTACGAAATTGGCTCCCTCTAAATTACTGCTAGGAGCTTATTGCGGTGCGTGGCTAAACTCTCTTTATCAGTTTTTTTTTGGTAAACATTTCTTGCTCGCGGAGTGATACCAGACACAGTTTCTGGTAACGATTACTACAATAGCAACTACTGCTGGATCAGTCTCGTTAATAATGTGTTTTGGATTGTACATTTGGCCTGCCGTGTGCACGCGAAACAGCAGCAGCTTGGTGACGTAGTTTGCGTTATATTTTCGCATCCTGGCTATTAAAAGTGGTAATTCAAATCTCTTGTCCAGCACATACATACGTTATATCTATATATATATATATAGTCTGTAGGGTGCTGTTTGCCATTCACAGCCTTAATTACTGACCAGCCGTAATACAGCAAGTATTTAGGATTTTGCTATTTCAGTCATAGAAGACTATCGTTATTTACTATTATATATTCCAAGAATACTCTTATCTTGTGAAGCGGACTGAGTTACGGTGAATGAGCCTCAAAAGGACTGAGTTAACGTCAAACAGTCACACCTTGGTCTACGTGACGTGTCCTCCTGTATGCCCACCTGTAAAATCATCAGCGTGTCGGGAACAGGAATTGGTCCTTGACTGAGCTGTCCCTCCCTTTCCCCACTCACGTATCCGTTTCTGCATGAGCACGTGCATGCGATTTTGTAAGTGGGCTTTCTCCCTTCAACTGATAACCCATTACAATACCCTGAATACATCAGCAAGAGTATGTATCCCGTTCGGAACTGAATTAGAAACAATTCAATCAGTTATTTAATTCCAGATAAATAGTCCTACCCCCCCCCCCCCACACACACAGTCACTCCCAAGAGCTACAGAGAGAGAGAGAGAGAGAAACGAAGAAAAGAAATAACCAAGCAAGAAAGGTTGTGCCTATCTTGAAAAAAAAGACTAATAAGGAACTCGAAATCAGTTGCTTTGCTAACAGATCAGACAACTATAAAAATAAACTCGATGTTATAGTATATTTGTTCGATTTAAGAAGTAGGAAAAACCCACAGTACTACATTGTATTACATACAGAAAGCGCTTCGCTGAAATCTAATTAAAATGAAACGAACTAAAAAAAACAAACAAACCAGGAAATAAAAATATGAATTGTTATAATAAGGAAGCATCTAAGAATTTTTTATGCTTAAACAGTCAGTAGGTTACAGTGTTTCTTGTACAAGTGTAATCAGTACATCATGCCACAGGAAGAATTTAAAAATCAGAGTCAAATTAAGAAAGAAAATATCCAGTTATCGAACTTTTTCAGTCAGAAACACGCAAGTTAAATAGTTGCCTGTGCTGAAAAAACCCCATGAAATGGGCAAAACAATAAAAAAGAAATAACATGAAATAAGGTTTATTTTATTTTATTACCAAGATATGTAAAAATGTTTTATAACACAGGATAAACGTTTTTTTCACATAATTATTTCCAGGGACCATATAAGCTGAATTATGCTTTTTAAAGCAGAAGATAAAAGGACCCGGAACTCCCAGACAAAATTCAAAATCTTTGGTTTATTCTGTCTTGAATAACGAGTACAATGGACAGCTCTATTTATAGACATTTGACACGTCCCCATGACGTCAAAGCAGGATGGGCAGCAACACCAACAGCAGCGCGTCTACAGACCTGGTCTTTCCTCTCTATACTGTGCTTAATGCAAGTGCCACTCCCAGCCAGAGCTACGAACCTATGATCAGTCAGGAGGTTTATTTCTTTATCAGTCTGAGCTTTGGAGGATTTGCCAAATTATTGATCAGTTCTTTTGGTGTCGTCACTAACGTGATCAACTGCCTGGTGTTCTGCACCCAGGGTCTCCAGGATCGCATGAACCTGTGTCTCTTTTCTCTGTCACTGGCGGATTTACTGTATCTTGGGTGCAGCATCGTTTTTGGTTTTGTCACTTTGTCAAAAGATCTGCAGCTTTTTGCAGTCAGCGGAGAGCATTATCTGAAGGTTGTTACCTACTTCACGGGTGTGATGTACGGTTCTAGAACTACTTCCGGTCTGTACATTATGCTGATTGCGATAGAGCGGTGTGTATGCGTTTCCTTTCCCCTTCGAGCTGCGTCTCTCATTGCAACGAAAACTATGGGATGGATCTTAGCAGCCGCCGGCATACTTCCTCAGCTGGGCTTCCTCTGTCAGCCGCTGAAATATCACGTGCAGAGGACGGAAGTTGCAGGAGTCAGTAAGTGGCGACTGGTTCCATCCCAGTTCTGGCTGGACAATAAGAAAGTGATCGATGCAATTGTGTACACAATGTTTACAGTTAGTATTCCGCTCATTACTTTCTTTGTTGTATCGCTGGCAACCTTCATTACTGTCATACAGCTTAGAGCCGCCATGACCTGGCGACAGCAGGCCAGTTCTACAAGTATGGAGCAAAATAGCCAGCAGGTGGCGCTGACAAAGACACTGGTACTTGCGTCGTTCTTGTTCATCGTCTCCATGACACCCATGGTGCCAATCAAAGTTGTTCGTTTGTTCGTGGACGAGTTTTCATCTTACGGCCCGTATACCGATCTGTACATGAGTGTAAACATAATGGCGAACGCAGTTTCAGAGATTAACAGTGCTTTGACGTTCGTCATCTACTATAACTGTTCCACGCGATACAGAAACGTGCTGCGAGCCTTATGTTCACACAAAGTAAGTAATAAGGAAAGTGTGAAGCAATGTAGCCTTTGCGTGACACTGGACTCCACTTAATTTAGAAACTCAGACTTGGCCTGGAGACTTTCGCCTGATAAATTGGCTACCCATCTTATCCAAAATTGACCAAGAAATTTTACCTCTAAGGAGCCGTAAGTTATTTGCTCCTTTGTTTATCAGTGCTAATTTTTACATCTTAAAAATACCCTGACTGACATTATCGTCTGGAAGTAAACTATAATCTAAATAATTTATTTGGCTTTTCGAGATTTTAAAATACAAAAAATACTCACATTTTGTTTATTGTTGAAAGCTGGTATTCCAGTTATTCAGCCATGCCAGCATTTTCATATGAAAAACCGGATAACAAAACTTCAAATGTTAATCAACATTTGTTGGTCTCTACCAAACAGTAACTTAATTGAGAACTAGATGCCTATTTTCATCTAATATCACATCGTCCTCATCGCTGAAGCACACCTCCCCCAACCAAAGCATTGACAGTTGTAACCACCGGCGCCAAATCTGGTGCACGTAACGAGTTCAGAAAACTCTGGATGCATTTGTATCCGACACAAGCAATGAAACCCAAGTCATGCAGAATACAATACACAGACCTTCGCCTACTACTTCTGGAAACCATTGCAGTTGGGAAATACGGTAGTCTCCCCCTTTCCCTCGACCCCGCACATGAATCGGATAATTAGCGCGTGGTCGATGTGGCATGGGGGTCGTAAGGAGCTCTGATCGAATGTTCTCTACCGCGCATTTTCTTCACTTTCGTGGAGATAAACTTAGAGCAGCTAAATTTTACTGGCTACACTAGGATTTTCGTTAGGATTTTAACAGATCCGTATTTGAAATAAAATCACCACACTGCATACTGTACATGAATCCGTTTGTGAGTCCCCATCGCCAGCTCACGGCAGCAATCGTCGGTATACTGTGTTCTTTCGCTGAAGGTTGTGGCTCTATGCTCAATAAAATTCGAGGATTCGGCCTCACGAGCGGACAGTGAAAGCAATATCTGTAGGCAGGATATCTGTAGGCAGGATATCTGTAGGCAGGATACCTGTAGGCAGGATACCTGTAGGCAGGATACCTGAGCATAAGTTTGAACACGACTTTCTGGTGAACCAGCAGGTTGTGATACGCGAACTCAAGCATTAAAGCTTCCAAAAAAGGCCAAAGATACACAAAGGAAATGCGATCCTAACGGAAAGAAGGAAATGCGATACAAAGACGCGATCTTTAGATTCTCAGAGAGAAGCGATCGCTCTCCTACCTGACTGCTAAATATAGACGTTGAAATCTTCGTGAAAAGACCTAAAATTATCTCCTGCCAATAGTTGCTCTACCTCTCACTTTAGCTTTGCTTGAGCGTTCCCAAGTGCTGTGCTGCTTCGTTTGATCTCCCGAAAGGACAATAGACAGATGCACAAAGAAAAGCAACGCCCTGTGCAGCTTGCAAAGCCGATCCTTCTGCCAGGCCAAACGTTAACTCGACTCAAAACAACACTCGACAGTTGTTCACACAGTAAGTCGAAATAGGAGAAGTACGAACACAGTACGATTATTATTGTTTCAAAAAGTCTGTAAGGCATCTAATATTTAACTCTGACCTGTTTTACTGGGTTCCGTTATTAATTTTATTAACAGTCTAGTCTATATCTGCCATTTCAGATACAGATATCTTCACAATTCTTAATCTTTGGCATCTCTGTCAGGTCTTGCCATTGGTTATTTAACTATTTTCTTTATGTCTGCTCTAAAAAAAGTTTCTTACTGCTGGTTTGACATCCTAGTGTTTTTGTTAGCTTTAGGGAGTTCCACAATTATGACCATTATCTTCCCCTGTGTTTTCTAGTGAAAAGATAATATTTAAACACTCGAAACCACGACCAGGGGATATTGATCTGAGCTTTTAACACCTGGTACACACCAGCTGTTTGACCTTAAGTTTTCACACCTGAATAACGGCATCAGATTGACTTCGATTCTCCTACCTTACTTGTCTCACCTGGCTAGCCATGGTCCTCAACATAATCGTCTCTACCTCAGGGCAGAAGGAATTTAGAGTATCTCACAACATGTCACGAGCTGCTCAGGAAGTTAATAAACTCGCCGTAACGTGCTCAGGAAGTGTCGAACTGGCAGCAAAGATCTGAGTCTTTCAAACAAAGTGTGACGTGATCAAGATGTTAACAAACTGGCAGCAAGGATTTAAAGCCTTTCACACAAACCGTTGTGAGGTGCTAAAGAAGTTAAGAAACTCGTCCGGACGTGATATTCGAAGGCGGCTTGCAGCAGTCAGCTATAAATAATAATATCCTCTGTGATGGTACAAACACGCGTGACGCCTTGATTAAATGGCAGTTCAGTTGAGTAAATGCTGATTGTTTTCTCAGTTAGTTTCAGTGCTAGCTTTTCCTAGCGCAGTCATCTGCTGCGATAACTGCCTTCCCCAGACATGGACGCTCCCTATCGACAGTACACATGTAGATATGGTGTCCACATGTCTTCGAACTAACCTCTGAATATAATGTAGATAGAATATTGTCATATATAACAGATGATATACGTATGGTTGATAGGTAATAACACCTGTTGTACAAGACAGAGACGTTGCAAGATAATGACGTAGAGAGGGGGAGTGAGGGAGGGATAGAGGGACGGAGGGAAGAAGGAACAGAGGACACGCATACAGATGAGTGGATGTTGAGGGAAGGCGTAGAATGTCTCTGAGGGTGTGTGTGAATATTAATTAGTTTTTAAAACAAAACCAGCTTTGTCTTTGCAAAAACATTCCTGGTCTTTGTTTTTGTAAAAACATTCCTGGTCTTTGTTTTTTAAAAACTAAAGAATAATTCCTTTTTGCAAAAAGTACTTATTGTAGTACATAAAGAATTTAACTGACTACAGATGCACCTGGTATCCCCCCCCCCCCCGAAAACAGTTAAATCCTTCCTTTATTACTATGATTGAAACTGATGGTACTAAAATCTAAACTCATCATGAATCTTCAGATGAATGTATGCTAACGACGGTCTCTTAAGTGAAGCATAATGCAAAAATAAATGCCACAATACCCACGAACAAAACTTCAGGAAGATGTCCGGTTAGTTCACATGGAGGAATGCATATGTGAGCTGAATGAAGAGTGAGGGAAGTGGTGTTGCTCCCACACATGTACATGCATTTAAATTTACACTGCATTCACAGACTATGCTAACTGTATCTTGCAGACTGCATTTGTGAGCAAGCGTATGTCTTCATGCGTG
>SMGT01013366.1:48632-82141 GCA_004794575.1 Lanistes nyassanus
GAGAGAGAGAGAGAGAGAAAAGCGATATTTTGACTTTGTAACTTCATGAGAGCGGATTCGTGATTGATTTTTATATTGGTTTATGTCACACTTATTGCGGTGGATTTCCGTGCGTGATTCTCCAAGAGGCCCACTTTTTGTGAGTTGTTTAGGTTTGTGAATGGTAGACTAAACCCACTGAATGGAACTTTAAGGCGACACCCTCGCGACAGTGGTCGAGTTTAGCGGTGCACACCCATTGTTATCACACTAGAAACGTTAAGAAACACGAATGAAATTCCCGCGAATCACACAGGAAGTCTAGTTTTAGCGCCAGGTTCATTTGCGAGTACCAGTGTTCTCTTGGCAAGACACAATCGTACGCCAGTTGAAGCTGTTGCACATAACCATATACTCGTGTTTTGAACCGGACGAGATTCTTCCATGAGACAGCAGAGATCACATTTTCTGGTATTATTTAACAAGAAAAAAACGCAAACACATTTGGAACAAGTCATTTCGGCCTTGGAGCAGACAGGATTGTGTACCCTGTAATTGTGTCATGATGCTCGCCTACAGGGAATTTCTATAGCTCCTACCAACACAACTCAATTTTAGCCGCACAGGCTGACGCACTCTTTGAGTTTAGCAGGTCTCATATTCCGGACGGATGGTTAGCGTATTCGGTTCTCATGATCATGGCCTCATCTTCGATTAGCTAATCACGCCGAAAGCTCTACTGGCCGTAATGTATTTACGAGTTCGTTTTCGGCAGGAGAATAGACGAAAGCCTGCGAGCGAGTTGCTCAGACCCCATCCCCCAGTTTAAGCCCTCTGACACAAAGCAAAGATGTCGTCGGCAGCACTTTTAATTTTTAAAACTGTTCAATTAGTTTAAGGCAGCAAAAATGTGCAGCAACAACGTGCAAATGTATTTTGTTAACAGCAGTATGTTCTCATGGTATGTTTGGTCTTTTCGTGGAACGTCAACGGTTTTGTTGAAGTAACTGCTAAAATGTTTCGAAATCAAAGTCAGAGAAACCACATGGCGTGTTCTTGACAATCGATCGAGCATGAAAAATTGTCAGACGGACATTGCTCTTGTAAAGCTGGGTAAATATTATGTAAGATGTTGAAAACTTTTAAAGAGTAGCAGCCTTTGAGAATTTGTTTTTGCTTTAATGTTATCACGATTAAATAGGCGATAGCCCCATTCCAATTCCCACACTTGGGTACACAATTTAACAGTGAAGGACACCGAGAACATGTTTTTACACACTAGTTCTGCGCACAAGAATAAAAAATATTTCTTTTGAAAATAACCATGCAAGACTTGACCAAATACAGCCGTCTGTACAGCAGATTATTGGAACTTGTTAAAGACCTGACCAAATGCACCCGCCTATACAGCAGATTGTTCGAACTTGTTATAGACCTGACCAAATAAATCCGTCTATGCAGCAGATTATTGAAACTTTTGAGGGTTTGTATGGTCCGTCAATGTTTTCCGAACGTTGTACAATAAAAAAAAATAGGCGACCAGTTTCGGTTTTTCAAGGTTATCTTACAATTTAGCCTATCCTTGTAAAAGAAATTGCTGTGCACTGTCATTATGCTGAGAATCCGACAGGCTTGACCCCTAAAGAGGGAACGTTCAGCAGGCCTGGCGAGGAAGGCCAATGCTAGAAACCGGTGGAAAGTCAGTCTTATTCCCACGACCACTAACAGTACTAGGTATAGTAATAGACTGATAGTAATACTACTACTGCTGCTATTAGCATCAGTCGCTTTTAATTCAAAACTAATATCACCATCGATTCCTAGAGAACAACATCTTTTAATGCAAATGGAGCTTTACCTTTCAGCGAACGTAATTTTTCAATCGTTTTAACATTACAGCTGTTCATGCGAGCGGCCGCAGGTGCTTATCTACCTCTTAGATTTTTCCAAAATTGTTGTCGGTTTTCCAAAGGACGCAAAGAAAAGGTTCCATTATAATCCATGTGGGAACCGTGTGTCTGAGTTAACTACACGGTCCCCGTGTACATTTAATGTCGAAGCCCACGTTTTTGTCCAAGGACAAGCAACATCACATGCTCAAAAGAACAGCGTGAAAGCCCCCATGATTAGTTGACCCACTTAAGCATGTCAAGGCTAAACATTCATTAATAGCTAAGACAAGATCTGTATTTAGCCATCGGAAGTCCCCGATATTCGCGCATGCGTTCTCAAACTGAAGTGTCACTATGCACGCCTCATCACCTTCCTTTTCCTGTTCGGTGTCCTTGTGTTCACTATATATATATATATCTTACTGCCAATCCTCCGCTGTCACAAACAAAATAACAATTAAAACGAAAATTTCAAAGAAACACTAGCAGGAAATCGATTGTCAGTGATAAAGAAATAAAATTCACGTTATAAGAAATCAAGATCAGAAATAATGTCAACGCACATACATATTAACTATGTGAATATAATTATGGTGATGCACACTCTTGATCTTCTCACAATCTGCCCGGTTAGAAAACAATCACCATCCTTTCATATTTACCATTTATTCTATTCTACAGCATAAAGTAGCTACAGTCACGTTTGCAAGAAAACCTTTTTGTGTAAATAATATACATTACATGAGTGCAGCAATCGGCTTATGAGTAAATATTGAAGCTATGCAAGTCACGCAAGCAATTATTGAACATGATTTCAAAATCATTTTCACAAAATTCAATAAGCCCCCCCCCCAAAAAAAAAAACCAAACAAGAGAAAAGTTTCTCAGGTAAAAAAAAGTACCTTGAAGAATCATTTCTACACACATAATCAACAAACTGCACGTGTGTACAGTCACAGTGTAACTCCCACTGAACAATTCAGTGTCACAAATGTACACCCCTACTGATAAATGATTGGAAAGTGAATATCAATTCATCAGTGGTTTGGATGTTTAGTGAAATGAGCATAGACATATTGATCGATTGAAGGTGGTAGATTATTGCCACTTTCTACTCTCTCTCTTTCTCTCTCTCAAACACACAGAGCCACTCACACGCACGCATGCAAGCACGCGCGCACACCTCGATTCGATTTTTCAGATTTCTTTGGCGTAGACTTCCATGTCAGTGGTACGTTTTGACACGACGTTCTCATGCCTTATTCCACGGCCAGGCGATCGAGTTTGCATGTCGACGGGGAACGAGAAGGCGGTTATACCCAGTCGGTCGTCCTGACTAGGAACTTTCGGGGCCAGTTGTCCGATTAGCCTAAGAAGAGATTAAAAGTAACTAGCCGGCCGTCATGAGTTTCAGCCCGGCTGCAGACTATTCCCTCCGCGGGAAGGGACACAGGCGTTGCCCGGTGTGAGCGACACACGTATGATAACAAAACAACCACTCCAGCAGGTATGAAGAGTACCTGTCACAGAGTTTATAAATAAACTAAAATGTGGATTTTTAACGCGTGAGAACACATTTCATGCACACTTCGCGGGGACGATGGACACAGACACTCTAGTGAAAACAAGGAAACACACTGTAACGTTTTGTGGGGTGTGCTGAAATTCTAGGGAAGAAATACGAAAAGCATACGCCTAGTGCAGACCCTCACCTTTTCAATCAAAAGGTACACGACCAGATAACTTAACACATTTATTGAACTATGAACATTAGAAATGAAAGCTGAAGAAAGAAAGGTGCAGATGAACAAATACGTAACAGTGCGTGTGTGTGTATGTGCGTGATAGCAACAGCTTGTGACACGAAACAATTGTCTGAACAAGGTATAATGTAACTAGCATACAATTGAATTCATATGAAATAGCGTGTTAACGCAAAAGACTACTTGCGGGGAAATGAATTAATCCAAAACCGGAACAGAACAGTTAATCCAAAAATCGTTCTCATCAGGTAATGGCCCGCAGAGGTAGTCCGAACAAGATGGGATGGTTGACACGTAAGATGCAGTTCGTAGAAGTGCAAATGTTCTGACTGACGAGCGTAGATCCGAGAAAAGTCTGTAGCAGGGTCAAAGGTGATCTGTGAGTCCAGTCGTACCGTGCCAGAAGAACTCAGGAGATGGAGCTTGTCCAAAGGTGTCAGGAACACTGGTTACGAACCATGTATCGTACTGATAGTCCGTTAGACCTTGATATGTCCTTGCTTAACTGTCACAAGGTAACACAATTGATGCCCCATAGATTTTAGATCTATGAAGAAAGTTCACTTCCACAAGTGACGGGGTCCGTTTGACTGTCCACTCTCAGTCTACTATTAGACTGTTTACATGAGAGACAGGTTCACGGTGATGAATACTGGTAACTCATCCGTTAAATCTTACACCACTGAAGATTTAACATTATCTTACGTTTCTTCATAAGACAGAGAAATGTTGACACATACTTGCTGCAGAAGCATAAAGTACTTCTCCCGGCTTAGTAATGAATCACTACAATAGCTTGCTATGTAGCTACACGGATGCAGCCTTCATAGTAGAACGTATAGCGTACGGCTAACCGTCGATGATGGATTCGCTACGAGACAGTTATTATTTCGTTTCTCGACACTTTCTTTCCACAACGCTATTTTTCTGAATGAGTTAGGTCTATACGCAAAGTCTAACTCCTTCCAGTGACCGCTGAACAATGATCCTACACTAACAGCACGTCTTGAACTGTTGGAAAACCGTTAACAAGTCTCACAGACTAGTAACACGTCTGACCCTTCCATATCTCCAGACCAGAACTGCCAAAATCCGTTTAATCTCCCACAATGTTTTCTTCGTTTCCATGTACCCCCGAATTAGCATTTTCCCATTGGTTCCCCGAAGCCTGAGTCATACGCGATTTTGTTAAAGAACAAATGACGTCTTTCCTCCTATCACTGCTACGTAAATCTTATGCGTCACTAACGTGTCAACAATTCTATGAATGAAAAGATGCAATACTATGTAAAGATACAATGAAACACCACAGTGCTGAACCATAGCGCTGTAGAAAAACCATCCTTAACGTGACACACACACACAGAGGGAGAGATGAACGCACCACTGACCAACAGGTTGGAAACAGATCGTCCTTCAGTCACAGATGGGTGGAAAAGTATCATAAGAGACGATGAACACAAAAAATGACACAGTCTCACACGTACGCCAAGGCGAAGGATTTCGAAGGACGATTCGAACGGCAGCTCTTCAGCTCGATTCTTGATCAGCCAAGTGCTGGACTTAAGGACGCGTGTCCTGGCTGGGCAAACCGACCGACCCTCGTCCACTCGTACAGTCTGCTGTATAGTTTACAACTGTGGGTAGTGATTACTATTGTTGGAAGAAGTTAGTGAAACATCTATATACATATAGTGGTGGATTCTGCTGCTTATACAACTATAAAACGTCTAAGATGCACTGGATCGTACAACTCATAGAAGTTCGATCATCCAGACGGAGCAGTGTAACCCACTCATCACCATTTCGATATTGTTTCTTCAAAAGCTACTGATGAATATGGAAAGTGGATGGCTCAGATTCAACTGAAATATCCTCCCAACATAATACATGTTTGCTCATTTTATTTTGTGGAGAAAAGGTCAGCAATGAAAGTGTGTTGTCACAGCTCTTTCTTTGAGCTACAAGCCTGTCCCGAAGAACTTAAGATCACTGGTTGAGCGGCCGTGTTCTCAATACTTTGTAAAACGATTGTCAACCAGAACGCCATTTCACTTGCGCCAAAGGTAGGTAAACTGTTGCATATGTGCGGATCTGTCTGAAATTTACTTCTTCCTCTTATAAAAGAGGATGATCCATAATTAATATATGACGGAATTTTTTTCTGGCAGTGGTCATTACCTCAAATCATATTACTCCCCAAACACTTTACCTTATTATACCTTGCACCTTCACAAAATGAAATCTCTGAGCACTGATCACAAGAGAAGGTACTCTTTAGACTGCACACATCCAGGATAAAACCAGGAAGTTTAGCGACGTATAGGTCTCTCTCTGATGTGTAGCCCCCTTTACAAATGTGGTTTCCTATAGTCATGAGACCAGCACTTTCTGTGCACCAGCATCATGAGGTTGGTGTCCATCTTCTAACCCTCGCTGCTTTACATTCCCAGATCCATGGGTCAGGTACCTGTTCACAGCTGGGGGGGGGGACTGAGGGAAGCGTATTGCAGCAGACGAGTATCGAACCACCCTGCGGCTGTGCCTTCAGGTTCAAAGCCCTGCCCTTTAACCTCTCGGACATCCTGCTCTGTAACTATTGTGGTTGTACCAGCCACATCCCATTAAAATGGTCACGTTTGTCTAACATCCTTGTGCTTGCAAATGCTCGCACAGCCACCACCACACCATCCCCCACCCCCCACGCTAAAAGCGAAAAAAAGTGTTTTGGGAGCTAGTGACATTTATCATTTTTAAAGTTCATTACTGCAAGGTGCTGATCAACGCAATATTACGGTTGGTAAGAAAAAGTAGTAGCCACCTTTGAGCAAAACAGCCTATCTATGCACAGGGTGGTATATTTTTCACATTGCTTCAGCTGTGTATTGAATACAGAATTGTAACTAAGGTGCAGAAATAGACGGTGTACATGTGTAATGAAGTAGTGTAAATAGATTTTAATTATCTTTAGCCCCTTATTTATTAAATGAGTTAGTTTTACATGTTAGACAACAATCCTGAGTTTGGGAACACAGCAGAAGACAAGAATAATAGAATAATGAAGAAACTGAACAATAATGAGTAATAACATTCGTCAGTTCAAATCAAATCCATCCATCTTCTCCCTCTCGATAGTGTTGTGAGCAGTGAGCAGTGAGCAGTGAGCAGTGCCGGAGTAAGTATTTTTTACATTCCTCATTCAGGATAATACATACCAACAGCAGCTTAGAAATGTAAGCATTCCTACGTTTTGCGGACAAGTATATTTGAGCAGAAGTACTTGTACAATCATGCCAAAGTACAATTATTAGGTAAGGTTAATCATCCCAGCACAGACAAAATCAGTGGTAAATCTGGATGAGAGTGACAAAACACACAGACCAAAAGCCCTAAATACTTTACAAAAAGACTGTAATTGTTTATCTGTACCTTATGTTTTGCAGAGCCAGTTGGAGTGAATGGATAAATGCAGAAAGATGCAAAAATGAAATAAAATTAAAACTGAAATAATGGACCATTACGACCGACAGGAAGACGGGATTGTCTATCCTTGATCAGAGGAAGAATGGACATAAACTACAGAATAACCCTGCACCGTGTGGAAGGCAGCCTCACTGGCGTGGTCAACAGGCACGCCTTTCTGGGGTCCTTCGTACTGCCAGCGCCGCTCCCAGTGAAGCCAGACGACATTCACCAGGAAGACAATGTCAGATCACTCATGCTTTCAGCAGCAGCAAGTGAATTGCATGGACATTCCAACAAATTCACCGGACCTTCACCCGATCGACCACATTTGGGATGTGCTGGGCTGTTGCCTGCAGGCAAATAATCCCTCAGCATCTGACCTTAAGACGATGCTCCTTGAACTTCAGCAGGAAAGGCAGACGATCCTGCAAATAACTGAAGACATCAGTTCGCTCCACGCGCCAACCGTGTCTTGTTTGGGTGCAGATCAGTAGAGCGCACACACCTTTTTTTTGACACTGATTAGTTTGCGTTTCACGGGTTCTGATTTTTATTTATGTCTGGATTGTATCCTTCATGTCAGGGAATCTTGTTGGTGCAGTAAAAAAAGCCCATGTTGTTGGTCGTTGGTCGTTTAACTCTTTAGATACGCAGGCTAAGATCTAAGTAGAAACCATAGAGGCCGCATAGATCTACACCTTTTTTTTAAAAAAAATACTACTTAAAAACTACCATACTCACACTAATCTAGTTTACATGTTTAGAAAGATCTATTCTTCTACATTCCAATGCAAACAATACTTTCAGCTAGAAATATTAAATAGTACTTACTATTTGTTGCCAAATGTAGTCACTTTTTGCACACACAAAAAAATTGAACCAAAAGAAGGTTTCACTGCTTGTACACTTCCCACAGGTAAATAAATCCATAATCAGGAGTATTCCACTTTGAATCTGTTGGTGAATGGTTCCACTGTGAAATAAAACATAATTCCACCCTTGAAGTTCACAAACTCAGGGCCGCAGATAGGCGAAAGGTTCTCTTTCCGCGCGCTGCCATTTTGAATGACGGAAATAGACTGACCGGTCACTGCACTCAACATCGTTTGGCAAGCCGAAACTGTTTCCGAAACTCATTTAGACAGTGCAGGGGAAACAACCGATGATAGAGCTTTACAATGATACCAAATTTTTACTTCCCTTATACCGTTAAATGCGTCGCTGCACATTTTGAATCTGTCGAATGGTTTCAACCTGCGCAGCCTCTACGATCAGTCGGCCGTCGGTTGAAATCCGCCTGCGGCGTCGCGAACGAGTTTTAATATGACTACCGATTTGTGTTTCCGCATCACGTCGGGATGGAGTTTGCCCTGGTCTTTCAAGTCTTTTCAGTAGTATAGTATACGATGCTTTCCAACCTGTTGTTATACTGCAATTTTGGTGATAATTTTCTATGATATAAAGCTATGTGTAACTCATAAAGAGGACAGAACAGAAAGCTATGCTTTTCCTACCATTGTGTGTGTGAGAGAAAGAGTGAGGTGTGTATGTGTGTGTTACATAGCGCATCTACAGTGAGATTTCCACTGGCGGTCTCCTCGTGTACATCTCTTGTGGGTTTCTGCGGCTGATTCGTCGTCGTTGTTGTTGTTTTTTTATGAGGGAAAGTGCTTCCACCTCGCGGCGATTTCGCACTATGGGGAGGGGTGGACTTGGGGAAGGAATTGGTGAAGGGGATCGTGGACTGGCGTTGGCTACGTGAAGTCCCTCTTGTTGGTCACTTTCCTGGAGCATAGTCGCTGCTGGTGGGAGGTGGCTATATGTGGCTTGAGTGGTGGAGAGCTGAGTCAGTCTGTTATGGTCCCTCTGGCCGTTCACCTGGCTGTGAAATGTCCACTCATCGGCACGCTTCTCTGGTCCACTGCTCATCCAGTAGTTCGAATACCAGCAGAAACTGAGGCTCCGAGCTTTGTAAAACCGATAAACAAAATAGATTAGCAACAGGTTACGAGAACGCAACAAAGCAAACGACAACACTACTATAATAAAACTAAGCTGACAATATAAAAACAGTCAAAATGATATACATAAGGTAACAACAAAGAACTTGGCCAACCGAGATTTGGACAAGATGACGTTTCGGGGCTTGGTCCCTTCTTCAGGACGACACAAACAGATAAAAAATAACAAATTTTAAAAAATGGGTCACTTAACAGGCACGCTGGTCACCAACGGTCCCTGGACAGGTAGAAGTTCTTCCTGTCCAGCGACCGTGGATGACCAGTGTCTCTGTCAGCTAAAGGACCATTTTGTTTATTTGTTATCTGTTTGTGTTGTCCTGAATAAGGACCCATGTCCCAAAATGTTAACATCTTGTCTGAGTCTCGTTTAGCCCAGTTCTCTTGGTTGTTAGCAGAAAAATCTAAATAACACAAGTCAGTAAAAAAAAACAATAAGACGGGTAAAAAATACACGCATTAAAGGTGAAAAATAATCATAAGCAAATGTAACAAGGGGAGCAGCGGACAGAGGGAGGACAGTTAATCTCAGCATACAGATCAACTACTATAGTTGTTACAAATCTAGGGACGTGCATGGGCAAAGGGGAGAGGACTAATGCTCACCTTCCCACCTAAGATATTACATTCGTTAGAGAGTTGTCTCGCATTTTAAGCCAAAATATGGCTCTGGCCCTATTAACCAAGATTGTTGCCCACCTTTTTGCAGCAGAATAAATCTGTTTAAAAACATTTAGACGTGATTTTAACCTGTTTCTTTGCATGGGCTCTCCTTTTGTTAGGTTCTCTCGGTTCTATCGCAACTTCAGGGTACCAGCCCCGACCGATAATCACCTGGTGACTGTCACCTGCCACTCCTAGGTAAGCCTGTTACCCCCTTCCCCCTCTTGACACCTGGTAGGTGGACGGTACGTCATAGCCAGGCTAATAGCTCCACCCCAACCTAGGCTGGCCAGAACTGGTTTAAACTAGAATAAGGTGGCCCCCGGGAACTCAGTAGTGACTAGAGTAGGAGCTCTGTTGTCAGTCACTTATTGTATCAGTGTATCGAGCGAAAATCATAGGCCGTGTTGCAGTGCGATTTCCCCTCTGGCTTTAGTTTGATTATCTTCTTTGTCTGATTCCTCGTGGTATGACGTAATCAAGCAGCGTCTTACCCTAGACACGAGCACGGTGATTCTCTGTAAATAATCTGTAGATAGTGACAAATGACTGGAGCATACTTATCAGGCACAACCCGTAATGCAGCGTCTAGTTGTTCCACAGAGGATTACATAGCACAGCCCGTAATGTAGCGTCCAGTCCATTTACAGACGGTTACATAGCACAGCGCGTAATGCTGCAGCTGTTGTACAGACAATAACATTGGAAAGCCCGTAATCCAGGATCTAGCTGTTCCACAAACGGTTACATAGCACACCCCATAATGTAGCTTCAAGATGTTCCACAGATGGTTACATAGCACGGTCCGTAATGGAGCATCAAGCTGTCCCAGAGACAGTTACATAGCACATCCCGAAATACGGCGTACAGCTGCTCCACAGACGGTTACAGCACAGACCGAAATGTAGCGTCTAGCTGTTCCACAAACGGTTATATAGCACAGCCCGTAATGTAGCATTGAGCTTTTCCACAGACGGTTACATAGCAAAGCCTGTAATATACCGTCTAGCTGTTCCACAAACGGTTACACAGCACACCCCGTAATGTAGCGTCTAGCTTTTCCACAGACGGTTACATAGCACAGCCCATAATGTAGCTTCTAGCTGTTCCACAGACGGATATCAAGAACAGTCCCCACCATGCGCCCGCCCGTGGACAATTAACTACAGTAACAAGTCAACAAAGAAGAAATGAAGACAGATCGCTGTAAATCATCAAATGACAACCCCAACAAAGTACTGGCAGCGCTAGACACAACCGTATGCTGACGTGTGTAACCAAGGGAGCCTACCGTACCCAAACACGTAGCAAAGAGAGAGTCGAAAGTAAGGAACGTGGCAGATCTTACAGTAACAAATTGTTTCACCGCTTAGTAGAAGGATTGCAACAAGTCCCCGCCCCAAACCATGTGCAAAGTACAAGCAAGAGGAATTTTAGCACTGTCCCTTTAGCCACCCAACTAACGTGCCCTTGGAGAAGGGGGATGGATAGATCCCAAGCACGCACGCACGCACGCACGCACGCATGCACGCATGCACGCACTAGCACAAAGGAAACAAGGGTTACTGACCGCCGTGGTTTAGCAGCGTCCGCTTCCGAGGCGGGAGGTCGGTGGTTCGTACCCCACCCGAGTCATACCTAAGACTCAAATTTGACAATCTAGTAGCTGCCCTGTCAGACGCCCGGCACAATAGCGAACGGTTCTAGGATCGGCTGGTCCAGTGTCACTATAATGGGACCGGGTGGGACTGAAGCGACAACAGTCCCACGTGCGGCAGCACTTCATCTTTCGTCCTGACATACAGTTTCCGGCCGGACGTTAAGCAACAACCCCCCCCCCCCACCAAAGAACCTGAGCTGGTGGTGGTAAGTTTGGAGGGGGGGGTGCTGTCTCCCCTCTGCCCGAAGTCTTCTGTCGTTGTGCTGCTGGGGACTCAGGTTGACGGAAGGACAGTGTCGTGTTGTCCCGGTTGGCTGATCCTATTCCCGCCCTATGTCTAAGTTGATCTCAACTTAGGTTTTATCTTTAGTTTCTGATATTTTCATTTATTTTACTCCCTTATCCTGCACATAAAAACCTTTAGAGTTTTATTTTTATTTTAATCTCGCTTTAACATCCCATGGTGCTACCGTCTGTCAGGCTTGGGTCTCGTGTTTATATAGTGTCCTACTGTTATTCAATGGGAGATTTAAAAAACCTCAATCCTTTTGAAAGAGGAAAAGCGAACTGGTCTAAGTATTCTTTAAAACTTTGCAATCCTTAACGATTTCAGACCAGCAACCTTTTTGATAGAAACAGTAGAGACCCTAGATTTATCGCTGTTACTGACCCCCCCCCCCCAAAAAAAAATAAAAGGCATAGAAACTGAAGAACAAAAAACGGCACATTAAACATAGTGTTTTTTTTATACCAATGTTTAATCATTGAAACAGTGTTTGTTCTTTAAAACAGTGTTTTTTCCTTAAAATAAAGTGTTCTTTAAAAAGAGTTCAACTCTCGCTATGAACGTTACTTGACTAGACACTGACGTGAAAGCATCATGGTGGTTAACAGCACCAGAGTTGTTACAAGTGTTGTTACAAGTGTTGTTACAAGTGTTGTTACAAGTGTTGTTACAAGTGTTGTTACCAGCGTGCCGTGTGCTGCTAAGGACCCGTGCAATGACACTGCCACTCACAGAAAGGAAACAGATGTACTCTTTAGCGAACCGGCGTCTTTGATCTACACCTTTTTGAGTCTCGACGAGTTTGTAACTTTGCTTATTAGTCTATTCGGTGTCGTTGCTAACGTCCTAAACTGCATTGTATTTTACCGCCAAGGACTGCGAGACCGCATGAACCTCTGTCTATTTTGTCTGGCTCTATCGGATTTCTTTTTCCTTGTCACATACGCTCACTACAGCGCCGCTGGAATATTTAGTGAAAGACAGCTGCTTTGGATTGGCGAAGAGTATTTTATAAAATCGAATGTTTATGGTTATGGTTTTCATGCTGGTTTCAGGACTACTTCCGGTCTATTTTTCATGGTGATTGCCGTAGAACGGTGCATATGTGTGGCATTTCCGCTTCGAGCACTTTCTGTCATAGAGACTCGCCACATGGCAGCCATTCTATCTGTTTTGGCTATTGTCGCACAGCTTGGATTTATCGGCCAGCCTCTGAAGTATGATGTCATCAAAACTGCAGAAATTCCTATGTGGCAATTTATACCTTCTAGATTATACAAGTCCAATAAATACGTCATCGATTTGGTCGTATACACTATTTTCAGCATTACAGTTCCTATCATGATTTTCGTCACTGTATCCATAGCAACCTTCATTACTGTCGTGCGTTTGACTGCCGCTATGGAATGGCGACGAAAGACAAGTTCTTCTAGTACGGAATATGGCGACCACCAGGTGGCGCTGACGAAAATGCTTGTGCTCGCCTCGTGTTGCTATATCGCCTCCTTAGTACCCTTTGTGTCTTTTAAGGCTGCTCGTTTGGTTGTAGAAGATTTCTCCGGAGCAGGTATGTACAAAAAGTACTATGATATCTGTAGTAGATTTGCAAACGGATTTCCAGTTATAAATAGTTCTGTGAATTTCTTTATCTATTACACTCGTTCTTCTCGTTATAAAACAGAGCTGCGTCTTTTTCGTACCCGATGTAAATGTGAACGGCTGGTCCAGTGTCGCCACAAATAATGATTATGTTGTATGTGGTCTAAAGAGCTTTCTTAAAGTTGTTTTAGTTTACTTTTCTAAAATTTGCTTTAGGGGGAATACAGTGTAAAGTACACACGGAACGTTTATGAAGTGACATGCTCAGGGTCAAAAGGCAACATTTTCAGGTGTGAAAGGAGGAGGAGGAGTACGAAACGAAGATGGGCGAAAGAGGCCACTGAAAGTGCGAAATGGAAAAAAATATAGACCGCCTTGTTCCGGGCCCTGCCATTTTGGTAATCGAGTTACAGAACAGAGCGGACCCTGCTGTTTGGCCATTGTTGTGTTTGCTTTGTGTATATCCTAACAATGTGTGTGTGTGTGTGTGGTGGACAGGATGGAAGCTCTTCGCAGCCACACAGCAGCGACCCATGAGCTCCATAACTTGCCTGTATGTAGTACCCTCTTCTGAAACTGACACTCACTATCCAAATTTGAACCCTACCCTTTTCCTCCTCTTAGGTCCCCTGTTCACCTCACAGCCAGAACAAAGCTTCACACACCCAATCCGTATTCACCATAAACTTCATATCATCTGCATCCCCATAAACATCATATCATCTGAATCAGCATAACCGCCATCTTCGGCAAGACGTGCACCATCTGCCCCACTCTGTTATACGTTGGCGAAGCATTACTGACACTGCGCGAACAGCCGCTTTAAAAGACACCAAACACCACAGGAAACCCTGTGGCGCGCCACTTCTTCACACACTTGACATCATGAAAGTTTGTTTTCTTATTTGGCAAATGGATGGGTCTCCATAGACTGCAAGAGTATGGAGTCTTATTTCATTTCTTACTGTGGCTTGTGCGGGAATCAGCCCTTTAAAAAAATCTGTAACGCTAATCTAACCCCGCCCACTAGCTTAAGGATTGGTGGATATTTTGAAGAGAAAGTGCTTATACTGTTCGATGACTTCGTGCTATAGAGGAGGGGCGTAGTGAGTGGATCACGTGGTAGGTGTGTCAGCTGGGCTGGGAGTGGAAGTGACTGGTTCGCTCCAAGCTGGTTTTTTGCTGCTTAAATGTCTTAGCGGTGGTGGTGGTGGTGGTGGTGGCGGCGATGGTGGTTTGCTGTTGTCGCTGTCCCTGCTGGGTGTCCTATAACTGCTCATATTTCCAGGACTACGTTAACTATCTTTCCTATTTACGTTCTCAGTCTTTTGGTAACTCTTGTTTCTTAGATGAAAAACAAGGGAACTGAACCAAGCTGGAACGGGACAAAGACAAAGACGATCTACATGTTGCGGGGCACTACCTTTTACTCAGGACGACACAAACACGACGATAACATTTGGACTGTTAGCTCAAGTGCATATTGAAAGAGTACTTCAGTTTGGTTAAGTGATTCTTTCAAATTTAAAGCAGTTTGTATTCGTTTAGTTCTTACCAAAACCGTTCGATTTTTCACTATGTAGACAGTAGGACGTGTGGTGGGCTGTCTCCACAGCTTCAGCTCAGTGGATTGCTGTGCATCATATGGTATTCCCAATTTAATCTCATTCTAGTTATCCTTGTTTGGTCGAATATAGCGGAGACGAAAACATTAAACTATTACTTGCCGGATCTTCTATTTCCTTCCTCGTTCCTTTTATTTCTTTGTTGGTACACTTCTTCCTATCTGAGTTCGGTTGCTAGTTTAACAGGTATTGTCCTTTCTTCTGCTGAGATATTGCTGAGCTTATCTTGAATAGCTTTGTTGTTGGAGTTGATGTTACTACCTCTCTAGCTAGGCTATCTGCTTCTTCATTACGTTTTATGCTAATATTCGAAGGAGTCAACAACAATTCTATGTTTATCCCTTTATTGATCGTTGTATTTAACTGAGATAGCATTGTGTAGAACATGTATCTATTCTTTCTGATAACATGTTTTTGCATTATTTGCATTACTTGTTGTTCAGTGTGTTTATAGCAATACTTTGAAAGGCAGCAGCAAGAACAGCTTTGAGTTCCGTTATAAATATTGATGCGTGATTTGTAGATCACTTCAGTGCATCTGTGGATCTCTCGATCGGTTGCTGCGTCACAATAAAGTGACAGCTAACGACTTCATCCCCTCTCTCTCTCTCTCTCTCTCTGATATGACTCACTGAGGCCAGCAACTCTTCCCTCAGGAGCAGTCGACGATCACAGGGGTAAAGGTCGGCGAACCGACTTAAGCCAGTGGGCGAGTGGTTGCCCCTTCTTCCCTTCCTTTTACCGTAGCTACACCATCCACGGCAGAGGAAAAGTGTCAATAGTCTTACGGCAGTCTTACGGTGATCCCACACGCCAAAAACAAATGTACCACAGCAACTGTCTGAGGCAAAAACACTCACAAGATACAAGGCCAACACAAGGTTAACACTAATCCCAGGACCTCCCAAGAAAGCAGCAGTGACCTACCAATAGGTTTTGCTAACAGCAGCAAAAACTATAAATCTAAGAGGCTACGAGTTAAATTACATTCTATGAAAATAGCAGTGATTTTATAGTGTGAAAAATCGGACTTTCCATACATTCCCTCATTCTCCCACTCACGTGGGATTCCACATCAGAATCTAATCAGAACAGAGAGTAGTTAGTTACGCTTTCCTGTCAAATCCAAGAACTGGAACCCGAAGTAACAGACTTAGAGTTCTGTTGTTTAATGTATTTCCCCGAGAGGATATTCATTTCGAGTAATCAAACAAGAACAAATGAGGACAGAGCGCTATAAATCGTCAAACGACAACCCCAACAAAGTACTGGCAGCGCTAGACACAACCGTATGCTGACGTATGCAATCAAGGGAGCCTACCGTACCCAAACACGTAGCAAAGAGAGAGTGTACCACGTGTGCATACAGTGAATCCCTAATTTATATCGTCAGCTCGCTCACTAAGCGTAAACTAAGAACTGGGATTCGACACAAACACAACATAGGACAATTACATGAAATCCTCAGGGTGCACAATATAATCAAACAAGAACAAATGAGGACAGAGCGCTATAAATCGTCAGACGACAACCCCAACAAAGTACTGGCAGCGCTAGACACAACCGTTTGCTGACGTATGCAATCAAGGGAGCCTACCATTTAAAAGAAAGGGATGGCAGATCTTTCGACTCTCTCTCGACGTGTTCGGGTACGGTAGGCTCCCTTGATTGCATACGTCAGCATACGGTTGTGTCTAGCGCTGCCAGTACTTTGTTGGGGTTGTCGTTTGACGATTTATAGCGCTCTGTCCTCATTTGTTCTTGTTTGATTACTCGAAATGAATATCCTCTCGGGGAAATACATTAAACAACAGAACTCTAAGTCTGTTACTTCGGGTTCCAGTTCTTGGATTTGAAACCTATCACTATACTTCGAGTTTGTTGCTATAAGGCTCTTGCCACCTTTGACAGCCGACCACGGGTTTGCTAATGTCAACGGTTTTTGATGTTACTCCCTGGTGTAAAATGGACAAGCATAGCTTGGGGGTGCTGTCGACCCTAATATACTATCCGGTCACGTGATGTCTAAATCCCATAATATTTGGTTGTTCGAGAACATTCTAGAAGGTTTGTTTCCACTGATTCAGCAAGTTTTGTGCCTACGCAGTATAACAATACGCGTGTCTGGTGCGTATACAGCACGTATACTTTGTATGATTTGGAAGACAGATTAATCGTGGTAACGATGAAATTGCTCGCTACTAGTCATGGGGCGAGAGACAAGGCTTGGCTGCCTAATGGGACTGACCTATGGCGAGTAGCCATGTGTTGCAGGGAAGCCCGAAAGACAATATAGAAAATGAAGCCAACAACTGGTAGGCGAGGCCTGTTAATCGTGGAAGGTAATTGGCGGCCTGCGATTAGCAACTTCCAAGATGGCCGAATGATCGGGAAACCCAGGGGTGTTGACCAATTTAGTCAAAGGTCGACCTCGAGCGTTGAGGATAATGGCGCAATTACCCCGCTCGAGTAGGACCGAAACAACAACATAAATCTGGCTGTCAGAGAGCAGCTAATAGGAGCATTGACAGGACACGCGCTAGTGGGAGAGGCTAGTTAGGATACTTCGGATGCCTCTCACCCCCCAATATATGCGGGCCTGCCGGCGACTTAAAAAAACTCAGGCCTGGAAGGACAGGCTTGGAGGACACACAGGCTCTGGGACACACAGGCTTTGAGAGGACCCAGAGGTGGGGCCTAGGAACGGGCCCAGGAAGGGCCTGGGAGGACAGGCTTGGAGAGGACGGCCGAACGTCCCCATGGCGAAAGTTTGCTCGCCGTTAGAACCTCTGGCAGCGGCGTATGGCCGGGCAGCAATGAAGAGACGGAAGGCCGATGGAAAGCAGTAATGCTCGAGCTGTTCCTCGAGATGGCCAGCTGGTATCAGGAAGACGACCATCCACCTCCGCTGCAGATATCATACGAACTGTAAGATGTGGGAGGAGACTAGCACTATGTTACGACGGTCACCCACAAGTCATCCCCTGAGCACGCCAATAGGACGGCGAAGATGAGAAGCTGATAAGCGAGGTATAGGCAAGTTAGAAGCTAGAGACGACAGTATTCGAGAGACAGGTCCAAGAGAAAACCACTAGACTATCAAGATTAGAGAAGTAGCATTTTAGATGAACCGCCGTGCCTCCGCCCATTACTCAATTTTCTTCATTTAATAAACTTTGTCGTTGACGTCGAAGAGTGTTGTCGTAAGAACGCAAGTGACGCATGAGAGGCGTTACAGCAGTGCCTTTTGTTCTTGAAGTCGCAATGAAACACAGGAAGACCTCATCACTTTTGACAGTTCGAACTGTCGCTGACCTGCTGGCTGAACTCCCTGTTTCCTGGTTTTCTTTTTAAAAGTAAACTGTACTAGGCGTTCCTGACATTGACGCGTCCGCTTTCGAGGCAGGAGGTCGGTGGTTCGCAACCCGCCGAGTCTTACCGAAGACCTAAAATAGCTGAACTGCCGGACGCCTGGCACTATAGGGAACAGTACTAGGACTGGTTGGCCCGGTGTCAGTATAATGTGACTGGGTGGGACTGAGGCCCGTGTTGCGCCATCAGTCCCACGTGTGGCAGCACGTAACCTTTGTCTAAGTAATACTGTCCTCAAATGCACATAGTTTGCAACAAATACCCTTGTCCGGAACCTACAGACAGACATGAAAAGTGGATAGCCCAGGTTCAAGAAAAATATCCCCTTAACATTTTAAATGTTAGATCTTTTTATTTTGTGTTTCTAAGCTTGTCAAGAAAGGACGTAAGATCTCGGATCAGTGCTTGCGAAGCTGCCGTGTCGTGAAAGGAAAACTTAACCTTAGAAGTAACCTGTCTTGAATTGATGAGTAATGATGTTGTGAGTCTTTTTATCCCTAAATTTCAAGCTACAAAAGAATTATTCACTTACAACTGCCGCTCATCGGCCTTACATGGAAGCCGCCATGTTGCCTTGATGAGTGACGTCAGTTACCCAGGCAGGGAGAAAGCTACTGCAGCTCGCAGCCGACAGCGCTCAAAGCAGCGTCACAGATATCGGGCAGACGTTTTTACAGCTGAACGCAGCACCGCGCTGACACCATACTACTTGAGCCAGTCACATACATTTAAACTTTATCAACTCTTTTCTTGTAAAAACAAAAGTGTTGGGTACGTCTGCGTGTGCGATTGAGCGTGTTGCGTGTTTATTAATCATTGAGTTTATTTATCAATATATGTATATTCTAATGTCAGATGAACTACGATTGACATATGTTCTTTGACATGATTTTTTCTTCTGAATACCCCCTGAGGGTAAAAGAATAAAGAAACTTGTTAGTGACATCACCCTCAGGTGTAATCGTCTGTTCTCACTCTCAGGCTCAGCTTCCGTACGGTCTCGCCTTTTTTGCAATGACTTTTTCATTGGCACACTTTGTATTGATAATTGTCGGAATGGCTCCTTTCTTTAACTTTTTCTTAAAAGTCGTGAAGCCAAGGGAAGAAGCCACATCATTTTCGCAGGTGCTTTCAAAGCGCTCCCTCGTAAAATGGTCCTCGCGTACGAGGTGCGATTTGAGCCATTTGTACCCCTTCGCATGACGAGGCAACTTGGCATTCTTTAAATTTTCAAGCTACTTTTTACAAAGTGCATAGCAGTCTTTTGCTTTTGCTGGATTCGGAATCCCAAAAAAAGCTTATGTGGCTTCCGTCTACATTAAACGATTTGCACTGTTTGTTTAAGCACCCGAACGCTTTGCACTGTGGCATGTTGAATGCTTCTGGGGAACTGACGTCACCACACCATGTAAACGCGCAGAACAACTGGAACCAATCAAATGACGAGCTCTATTTACGATGTGTAACAAGCGGAGCCAATCAAATGGCGAGCTATATTTCGAAGGTCTTTCAAGGGGCGGGGGGAAGGGAGGGAGAGGGGGATGTTCCGAGAGGAGGGGGATTTAGGGGAAGGGGAAGGGGTGGGGTTAGGGTGGGGGCTAGGAGTAGGGGATAGGTGGGGGTTGGGGGAGGGGTGGGGTGGGGTATAGGCAGTAAAGATCTTCCAGAAAACTGCAAGGTTTTCAGTGGTGACCCTATGAGATTAGCATATTTTACGTGATACTGTATTTTGATTGGCTCCAGTTATTCTGCGCGTTTTCATGCTCCCAGACCAGACGACAGCAGCGATATTTTGCTTTCATTCGCGAAAGAGTACCACAACATGGCGACGTCCGTGTGCCATTATTTACCGAAATTAAAACGTGGATTGTATGGAAATAGTACCGATACAGTTTGAAATTTATGGTTGACAGGACTCACAATATCAATATCTATGAATTCATCTCAAGTTGCGTCTAGGGTTAAGCTTTCATGGTTTGCAAAACTTTTATAAAAGCGAGGATATTTTGCTTCCAGATGTGCCGAACGTATTTTAAACGTCGTAAAATGAATACAAACTGCACACAGAACTGGTGCATTCAAAGCGCTCCGAGTATAAACAAATTTTGCGAAGCGCTGCTTTTATAAGATCGCTTTCTTAAGTTTATACAACAATTCGACTTTTCCAAATGCTTAGATTTCTATGATATGAAGAAAGTGGCCAAGTATTTCTTTTTAAATGTTGTAGTTTTCCGTTCGTTTGTTGTCGATTTCGATAGTACATTTAAAAGGTTTAGCGACCGAGCGAAGTGCTTTTTGACAAAAGGGGACTTAACTCGATAACTGATGGCGTAGTGATGTGACGGGGTGGGGAGTTGGAAGGGGGTGGAGTGCTGGAGAAGACTTTAAACAGACTTTCAAACGTTACTAATTGTAGCGTCTGTGTGTGAGTTCCTGCATGTGTTTGTGTGTGCGAGCGCGCAAGTATGTGCATTAGTTTGATCAGCCAAAGTCATTTGAGTGTGAATTTGCATTTCCTCAAATTTTAAAAGATAAGCTATCGATTTTCTCAGTGCAAAAAGAACATTCGTAAGAAAACTCCATGGAAGATAATAAAAGATGCACCCCCCTACCCCCGTATCAAATGAGCGGAGACCTTTCTCCACCTCAGTAAGGTATTTTTGCTGACTCTGACATAGTGCATCACGTTTAATTTCCAGAATGAAAATGAACCCCTCTTAGGAGAAAAGCGAACATTTTTCTAATTAGGTTTGGTAAGCTAGGTTGTTAGTTTTGTTTTTAAAAATATTAAATTTACTGGCAATGCTGGGTCAACACAGTGCCTATGTCCACTGGATGACATGTTTTTCCAGGAGATACGTTAAAAATCAAAATAGTAAACACTGCTTTGTAATCTGTTATTATAATTGTTGTGGCATTATTCTGTCGCATATCTTGGGGTATTAATTTTGTGATTTGCTTAGAATATTCTGCTCGTTTACCAGAACTACGACAACATAAATACCTGCCTAGAAGGGGGAACTAACGGTGTGATCGCTGCCTGATTTGATTCTCCAATGACGTTCCGGCTCAAGCCCCACCCTTTACTTGCCACATGCACAACCAGGGATAACAATGCAACGCTATTTATCCTACAGTTATGACGAGTAATGCTCCACACTACAGCTACTAACACTTATCATAGAAGAACCGTTCTCGCCATCACAACGACATGCTGTACGTATCTACAAGAAAACACTATTTAGAGGATGATGTTCAAACTACCTCGCGTTGATGTCACAGCAGGGGATGTAACCGACCGGAAAAAGCATACGAGGTTTCCGGATTTAAAGAAAACTTATAAATAAATACTAACTTACTTTCGACTCTCTCTTTGCTACGTGTTTGGGTAGGGTAGGCTCCCTTGATTGCATACGTCCGCATACGGTTGTGTCTAGCGCTGCCAGTACTTTGTTGGGGTTGTCGTTTGACGATTTATAGCGCTCTGTCCTCATTTGTTCTTGTTTTACTAAACAAAGTAGCAAAAAATTAAACAAATAATTTCTTTTAATTGTTGGAACGCCCAGTTCCAAACAGCTAGTTTGGTTTACTGTTCAAGAAATTTACCATAAGCGGAAGAAAGAAACAGAAATTTTAAACTACATTTCAATATGTAATGCACGCAGTCATGGTGCCGGTCTGTCGCTCTTGTACGACTGTACTGTAAATATAATTGTTTTAAGGTCGTTTTTTCTTTTTACAAAAACAGTATAAGAAATAAAAATAATAGTGACAGGCACGGCTAAAAATGACATGAAACAACTGATATACGAACGTAGATATACTGAGTGCAATGGCATCCGCCCCTTTTAAAAAAAAGTAAAAGGGTAATAGAAAAAGTCACAAAGGGAAGGAATACGCCAAAAAAATTCTTACAGAAAGTAACTAGTGTGTTGTAAAGACAATGATCAAAAAAGACTATATTCAGCTGCCCGTTCATTCCCTTTTATTTTCGAAGAGAAAGGTAAAATTGAAAGCTTTTTCAAAACAAAAAAACACCATTGTTTTAAATTTAGACACGATCGTTATCAGATTCAATCCGAGAAGGTTTCTTTCTCTGCGCGTTCTGAACGACATTTCTTTGGTTACCCACAAAGGCGTCTTACAAGTGGATGAAATGAATAAAACAGGACAGTTTCTCCACACCGTTTCTCGGTAAAACACACGCGTCTCCTTCACGGCGGAAGATAAGATGAAGCCAGCATGGATAATAGCAAAAATATGACAATCACGATGCTGTGCCCCGCCGGTGATGTGTGCAACATTACAGCCAACCACAGTCTTGCAGAGGACAACGCATTCAACGAACCCTCGTACACGATCGTTGTAATATTCACAAGCGTAGAATGTTTCAACTTTCTTCTCAGTCTTCTCGGTTTTGTCGCGAACATGTTAAACAGTCTGGTTTTCTATCGCCAGGGACTGCAAGATCGCATGAACCTGTGTCTGTTTTCGCTGTCCATGGTTGACACGTGCTTTCTGTTCACCTATGCATTTTTCAGTGCTCCGGGCCTACTGAGCGAAAAACAACTGATTGCAATTGCCGAAGAGTTTTACAGAAAAACTGTTAATTATTGCTATGGCGTTACTTTCGCTTTAAGAACCACTTCCGGTCTGTACTTCGTGCTGATTTCCGTAGAGCGGTGTATTTGCGTCTTATTTCCACTTCGCGCAGCATCTCTTGTCAGCACGCGCACTATGGGCGTGATTCTCGTTGTCTTCGCCATCCTGCCACAACTCGGTTACATCTTCCAGGCGCTGAAATATGACGTCATCCAGGTAGAGGTTGAAGGCTCCCCAGCATGGCTTTATGCTCCTACAAAACTATATCTTGCCAACAGATTCGTCATTGACTTGATAGTCTTCATACTTCTCAGCATTTCTATTCCTGTAGTTATCTTCTTTATCGTGTCACTGGCCACCTTTATCACCACTGTGCGCCTGACTGCTGCCATGACCTGGCGGCGAAAAACGAGTTCTACAACCATGGATCAAAACGATCAGCAGGTGGCGCTAACGAAGACACTTGTACTTGTCTCGTGCGTCTACATACTGTCCTTGATACCCATGGTTTTGATGAAAGCTGCCCGTTTGTTTGTTGAAGACTTTTCGGCCATCGGCTACTATGCCAAGCTGTACCTGCTTCTTACGAGAAGTATAGGTGGTTTCCCGGTAATAAACAGTTCTCTGAACTTCCTCATTTATTACAGTCGTTCATCGCGCTACAGAAGGGAGCTGAACAATTTGTATATTTCCTTCAAACGAGGTAAGTGTGGAAAGATGGTGTCAAAATCTTCCAGGCGCTGAAATATGACGTCATTGAGGCATACGTTGAAGGATCCCCTGAATGCCTTTATGTTCCTACAAATTTTTATCTTCCAGAATCGTAACTGACTTAAAAGTCTTGATATTTTTCACCCTTACTGCTTTTCTAGTAATTTTCTTCATCGTGTCATTGAGCACCCTTATTATTGTGCTTTACCTGCCAGCTGTCATTACCTGGGGACAAGTTCTTCAAGCTCTGAACAAAACTACCAGCAGATGGCGCTGAGAGAAATACTTTTGCCAGTTTCAATCGTCTACCTTATTACCACGATACCACCTTATTACTAGGGTCACGCTGAAAGAAATTATTTTCTCAAAGAGTTTTCGGCTATTATATTCTATGCTAACTTTAAAACCTGACAAAAAAGCAAAATAGGACTTCCGGTAATAAGCAGTTCTACAACTGTCGTGGTATTGTCTCTGTCGTGTGTCTAGGGGTATGGCGCTTATATGTTTCACTAGTCTGCTCGTTAACTAGAGTTACAACAACATAAAATGTGTCAAGAAGGGGGAAACTAACACTGCGATCGCTGCCTAATTTCATCAATTTCCAATCGGTTCGAGACCCCACCCCCTTGCTTGTCACGTGAACAACTTAATAAAAGAGGGCAGCGATAATACACTATTCTATTTATTCACAGTTACACACATAGAGTATTCCACTACAAAATGAATGATGCTCCAATATACATCTCCTGACATATGTAGAACAATCACTCGCAATCTCATATATTCATCCCAGCTACGCTATACGTATCCACAAGTACACGTTATTTACCGGGTTATGAATTTTACCGTACCGATAATTCAAATCGGTGAACACGAAGAAAACTTTATCCTTTCCGTACCAAATCTGCTCTGAAAATGACGTCACGCCGACGTCTGAACAAACAATAAGATCGACTGACGATCACAAGAAATAACCGTAGGTTTCTACAAACCGACAAATCAACAAGTTTGATTTACTTTCTTCTCAGTTTGTTCAACTAGCTTTGAGTTACGGTCGTGTCCTACTTTCCCACACTGCACGTAAACTCACGTTCACGATGCTGGATAGGAATACCGCAGACGCCACGTCTCTCAGCTCCACGATCTCAACACCGGTCCGAAACGCACGAGTTCTTTTTCCACCGGACAAGAGTCACCCATGTTGCAGAAGTCTGGTCGTTCTCTTGCGTCCACGTCGCGGATAATGGTTGTACTCTTCTGGAATACTTTCTGCATTCAGCATTCGGCAATCGGCTTCCGGTTCCCCGGCATTCGGCATTTAACGTTTGCGGTCGGGTGCCTATATAGCCCTGAGCTCGGACTTGCAAGAAAAACGCGAATGGGCTTTCCACCCGTTCGGGGTGGTAGGCTGTAGCCCGGAGGGTTATTCGCCCCCACCTCGCAGCTGACCCCCCCCCCCTCTCAGAGTGACGGGTCAACCGGGTGACGGGGTGCGGGTTCCCCTCGCTCTCAGCCGGCTACCTTCCCCGCTCCACCGCGTGTTCTCCCGGCTGGCTGTTTTGGCGAGCCAATCGAGCCAACCGTAATAATTTGCTCTACCTCCTGATTTGGTAGGCAACAAGACGCCAGAAAAATCATAACAACAACATTTATTTATTAGTACTGTCCTCACAGAACAGAAGCAAATTGAACAAACTACATTTTTCTTTTAAAAATCTTACAAGTGAAAACTTGGAATAATTATTCTTTTCTTCTGATTACACATCATTATTGTCTGACTGTCATTGACATTAGACAGGCGTTTGCATATTTATGTTTACTGCGAATTTACGTAAAATAAACGATATTTTTCTCATAAAAGATAATTCGGTGATCTTTGAAAAAAAGTTGAAAAAAAGATTAGCCATAAAGATGAATAAATTCACTGCTCAAAAGGACTGAAAGAACTGCTGCACTATAGCAGGCGGGTAACGGGCGTGTGAAACTGTTAGGCATGCGACATCCGAGGCCACACGTTGTGAAGCTCCTTGTTTCGTGCTGCGACAGGGAACGTCAGTGTACTTGGAAACCAGTGCACACCACAGGAGCCAGCCAATGACATTGCAAAGCTGAATGTGTAGAAAAGCTGCAGTGCGCGTACAAACCATGTGTAATGTGAAAGCAGTGAACCGGCAGGGCGACTAAATGGTATTTACTGATGGGGTCAAAGGACTGTTTGTAACCATGCCTCCAAGACGACCCCTCCAGGATGCTGATCGCGGCAGTGCGACTAAGAATCCCATTCAGTGTGACATGCCGCGACCGCTGCAACCAGACCGGAAGTGTCAGCGAGCACAGACGATCAGGACGCCTATGAAGGAGGGTGAACCGTTTGGTGGCGAGTCCATCGTGGTTTGGGGAGGAAAGGGCGTGGCCTACAGAGCCCCCCTTACACCGTATGCACGATAACCTGACTGATGTGGTCTACAGTGATGCCAGACTCCAGCCTTTCGTACTGCCACCACTGCAGGCCATGGAACCAGGCGCCATTCTCCAGGATGACAAAGCCAGACCATGTAGGGATCATTTCTTTTATACCTACCTATAGCAGCAGCAAGCGAATCGCATGGGCTGACAAGAAAAATAATCAGATCGAGACACTGTGGGATCTGCAGGTCGCCTACAGGTAAACCACGTACCGCCAACTGACCTTAGTGTTCCTTTGCTTCAGGAGGAGTGGCAGGCAAATAAATCATTGGCTCAGTCCACGCAACAAGTGAAGTCAGATGAGGGCACACTTTTAACTTTGCTATGCTGCATGTGCATTGACTATTTTAACGTGGGTTTGCTTTGACAAATTGAACCGCGTTCTGTTTGCGGTATTCCTTTGAGCTGTATATAATCAATGCAATACTTGGGAATCTCAAGGTAATGCGCAATTCAAAAAGGGGATTTTTTTTCAGTCGCTCACACGTTTCGCGGTCGTAGCGGTACTAGACAGCAGTGGTCCAGCCACACATTACTGAGTAACGCGTCAAGAGTCAGTTGTGTTCACAACAGAAATCTATATACAGATTGGACATTTTATGATTGACGTAATTTTTACTTAAAATACATCGTAAATACCTCTGCTCCCTTACATTCCCCGGCCCGGGCACCGGGTCTAAGACTAGCATTATAACGCTTTTTCTCTCACACGCACGCGCAGGTAGCAGCCACCTCATCATAAGTCCCTGCTGCTCCCCCGCAAAGATAATCGTTTCAGTCACAATGAATACATGTGAAAATACGCATTTGTTTGCATGATCATACCCAAACGCATACAGTACCCCTCTCCCCTAAATGTGGTGGGGTGGGGTGGGGGCGTTGGGGAGATTCACCCATATCTTTTATGCAGTAAGAGATACGAGGAACACTTTTCTCACTCTGCAGCCTACTCGTGGAATAGACGAAAGAAGGACAGGAAATTTCTCCCCTCTGACACAGTGGCAAAGCAGGACAGGAAGAAACGAGAACGGCTATCAAAAGAAAGAGACCGAGGAAGACAGAAAGGCAAAGGCTTAGCGCAGTGGGACTGGCATATAACTCTGTATAATAAGATGGTAATTAATAGATATGCGTTGATACGAGGGCTTAATATACATATTATAATTATCACAATCTCAGGAAGTTCGTTCCTCTACAATGTCATTGGGGGAACGTTGCCACACATGTTCTTAATAAATTTAAATAATATTTCCAATATTTGCTTCCTTTCACTTAATCCTTGGCCTCTTCTGAAAGACATATGCTTCTAATGGCATGTGGGTTAGTGTAATAAAATTAGTGTTTAAAGTTCAGACGAAGATGCAGTGATATTCGTCCCCAGTGTTATTAGTGTTGCATAGACATAGATGTTTAGATATTAAGAAATCCATCTTCATGTTTATGTTTTTTTTCAAAATTCTAATTTTCACGAAAGAGATGCATTAATAAAGTCGAAATATAGTTTTCACACGAAAAAAGGCCTTACACCTACATAAGATATCCATGTTATCGATTTCAGAAAATCAGCTTTGTACATTTTGTTCGAGATAGCATCTTCGAACCTTTTCTTGGAAACCAAACGGGAAGAACAGCTGTTATTTGATAAGTTTTAAGTCCACAAGACCCCTAGAGTGGATGAATTTGTTCATAAATAATTTTTGTGTAAACCAATGAGAAATAATGGAAATGTGTCTTTATTTACCTAATTTACTATCTTAATCTAGAAGATAGCCTTCTTCGTTTCCTTAAAACATCAAGATGGCGTTTTCCAAGTTTCCAGAAGACCATTAGATTAGGCGGATTCCTATTGAGTTTAAAGATAAATATACGATAACGTAGTTGAAAATTAGTATCTCAAACGACCCTTTCACTTCCAGCCACTTTTTCCCAAGACCACCACTCTACCTGTTAGAGAGATTCTGAAACCACCCTCCAACATGAGCGTTGAGTGGACGTCCACGGGAATTCCCTGGTTATTTCATGACTAGTGCCGTAACAGTCCAGCGCTTATCACGGTTCAAACCTTCGATCCTTGCTGGGTACTTCAGCGATGCAATTCGTCACACTCGCAATCGTATCTGACCACATATTACCAATCAATTTGTCGATTCACTTTTGCAGAAGATAAATACAAAGTTACTGTTCCAGGAAGTTGCTGTGGAATGAAACGTGTGCTCGCACCGGCTATACTGCACTCTTGAAAGCCACATTTTTAAAGTATAAATCTAGAACTGAATTCCTTTTGCAAAGGAGACAAACATGACAAAACTGTTGGGACAAAAACAAAAAGAGTAATTCCATATTGGAGAGTCTATGTCTGCCACAAGAACAGTTTCAGAATCTGCCCGCAGCAAACTGCTTCCTCCCTAAACTACTGAACAACAAATTTGCCCTGTCGTTTCTATGTACCTCTTCCAAACAAATGTGGCCCAATTTATACAGCAGGGAGGTATCCTGATGACTTGAAAAAGCCAAAACAAAGGTAACAGGCGTTGGAAACTAAAGTTCGAAAATAATGTGCGGACTGCTTACCTGCCGTGGTGAAACAAAAAGGTGAGATAATCAATGGATGCCAAGACTGTCACAACGGGAACAATACAAGCCACCTACATCTACGTGCGCGTTTCGACCAAAAGCTGTTGACTACCCGTGAAATGTCTTCGAGACACTAGCTGAACGGCTTTTTGTACTCAACACCTAAACTGGACAGGCCAGCATGCACCTCCATACACCCACCCTGATTTAGTTGCGGAAAAATTACAAGTGCTCGATCTGACATATATATATTGCTAAAAAAATTGAAAGACCAGCTACACTTTAGCACGAATGTCAGTGGCATATGTATTTTGGAAGAACACATGCCCCGTACATTAAGATAACAGATTTATTGTCCAGTCTATGTGTTGTCCAGTCTATTTGGTACCAGTTAGCTCCCCTGAGTTCCAGGCGTCTCGCAGCGCCACCTGTCCTGACGCCGGTCTAGCAGGCACAGGGAACTCTCGCCACTGTCAGCAAGCGTATGTCGTCATGCGTGCAAGAGCCAATGACATGTTTAAGTTGAAGGGTATTTTTAAGAAATGGAGCTGCCGGGGAAGATGACCCTTCTAATTCCAAACTGAAAGCCAGTGTCATTTTCGTTAATCTGACAGAATTAAGAATACGAACTCAGCATGACTAACAGCGAAAGCTACATACACTGCGTTTGGCATGGACGAAAGGATTTAGTCGATCTAATCCGCCCAAGAGTTTTTTTTTAAAGTGTGGAGTATATGTTTAGAACTCTGTTTCATTTTCAAACTGAAAGTTATTTGCTGAAATGCAATCTCCTGAAACAGCTACCATCCTCTCGAGACACTTTCAGCAGACGTAACGACCATGGGACTTCGAAGTTAAACGTCGCCCAATCGCATTTTAGAGCTTTACGTTCGCTGCGGCTGGGGGCCAGCGTGTTTAAAGTTACGACCACATTTAGAAGCGGTCTGGGGGCTAGCGTGTTTAAAGTTACGACCCACATTTAGAAGCGGTCAGGGGGCTAGCGTGTTTCAAGCTACAACCACATTTAGAAGCGGTCAGGAGGCTGCGAACGCTTGTCCAAGCTGGTTCTCGGCAGGAATGGTCATTTGCAGAGTTAGGAACGTTTTTAGGAAAGACAAGGGAGATAAGAACGCCTATGCAACCCAACACTGAAGTGGCTTGCGCGATCGTTCTTATCATCTGTTCATACATAAAGATTGGACTTAAATTACACGGAACAAATGGGCCCTATGACCTTTGTTATGAAGGGAAGAGCAGCTACGAACGCTCATGCAAGCTGCCACGATTTGAAAAAAGACACTTCATGCTAATTTGCTTGTGACACTCTTGTGCCTGAAGCATGCTGTCTTTTGACTGTTCTATAGAACTCGTGTGTAGGATTGTTGTGTAACACTGATGTCGAGGACTGCTGTGTAAGGCTTGAAACTGCCCCCGTCTGTTTCACTTTTGTCGATCCATATTCGATATTTTCTTTTTTTTCCAAAATATCTCTTGTCTATCCCGCTAGCACTTTTTCGCTTGCGTATTACGGATACTGGTGATAGAATACTTTAAAACAAATATGTGCTATACAATTGATATATTGGAGTTGTGACTGTTGTGGTTTAAAAACAGATTTACCAAAGGCTAACTTGTTTTGAGAATAAGACGTCACTGGTTTATCCATGATGTTTTTGATTAATTTTTTTTTACACCAACCTTTATGAGCCACAAATGCATTCAAAGCTACACTCCTGTAGAATCGGCTTGATGGTGTGTAATCGGCTCAAAGATTTCAGAGGGAAATGCTTGACTGTGACCTTTGACAAAAATAAATATACAATGCATGTCTGTGTATCTCTGCAACCTATTGGCTGATAATAAAGGCGTTTGTTAACAACAGAGAAACTGAGCCCAGCTACAAACGGCACAGAGTCAACAGTTTCGGAGAATTACTCCATTCGTCAGGACAATACAAACAGATAAAGACAAAAACAGATAAGGACAAAAACAGATAAAGACATAACAGATAAGGACAAAACAGATAAAGACATAACAGATAAGGACAAAACAGATAAAGACAAAACAGATAAAGACAAAAACAGATAAAGAAAAAAAACAACAACAAAAACAGACACTCAGCTGAGTGAAGTCAAGTATTTCGCACACCGTGGGACGAAACTGTTGGGACGCGATACACTTAACTTTAAAAAGTGGCTTGCAAGATGGGTCATGCGTGTAGCCAATCAGATTACGAGCCTTCTCTGTAATTGCAACCAATCGCATGGCGAGTAGTATAGGTGTTAGGAGGTTTCGGGACGGTGAGCGGTGGGTGGGCGTAGTTTAGTTACAGAAAACTTGAGTTTCTAATGGAACCAAGGAAATCAAAACTGAAGGTAAAAAGAGAGACAATAAAAAACAAACCAAACAGTACATTTTAAAGAAAGTCAATGGAGCTGGTTGAATGAGAGAACGAAAAGACAGCCAAGAGTTGTCTAGGTGAGTGGGTAGTAAGATAAGAGGGGAAGGAGAGAACCAGGCTATAGGAGAAAAAGAGTTTAGTGTCTTAGGTCCACTCCTGTGGGTTCTGTAGGGACAAAGTGGGAAATGAAAGAGTTTAGTGTTTTAGGTTCACTCCTGTGGCTTCTTTAGGGACAAAGTGGGAAATGAAAGAGTTTAGTGTTTTAGGTTCACTCCTGTGGGTTCTGTAGGGACGAAGTAGGAAATGAAAGAGTTTAGTGTTTTAGGTTCACTCCTGTGGCTTCTTTAGGGACAAAGTGGGAAATGAAAGAGTTTAGTGTTTTAGGTTTGGAATGTGCTGGGCTGTTGCCTGCAGGCAAATAATCCCTCAGCATCTGACCTTAAGAAGATGCTCCTTGAACTTCAGCAGGAAAGGCAGACGATCCTGCAAATGACTGAAGACATCGGTTCGCTCCATGCGCCAACCGTGTCTTGTTTGGGTGCAGGGCAATAGAGCGCACACACCTTTTTGAGATTGATTAGTTTGCGTTTCATGTGTTCTGATTTTTATTTATATCTGAGTTTTGTCCTTCATGTCAGTAAAAAAGCTCATGTTGTTGGTCGTTTAATGTGACTGCCCATTTGTGTTTCCGCATAACGTGGTGATGGAGTTTGCCCTGGTCTTTCAGTTCTTTTGAGTGGTACAGTATACGATGCTTTGTATCCTTTTGTTATACTATAATTTTGGTGATAATGTTCTATGATATTAAGCTACGTGTAGCTGATATAGAAGACAGAACAGAAAGCTATACTTTTCCTACCATTGTGTGTGAGGTGTGTGTGTGTGTATTAGCGCATCTGCAGTGAGACATCCACTGGCGGTCTCCTCGGGCAGATCTCTTGTGGGTTTGAGAGTGAAAGTGCTTCCACGTCGCAGTGATTTCGCACTATGGGGGAGGGGTGGACTTGGGGAAGGGGACCGTGGGTTGGTGCTCTGTACTGGTGGTGGCTGCATGCAGTCCCTCTTGCTGCTCACTTTCCTGGCCACTGCCGCTGCTGGTGGGAGGTGGCTATATGCGGCTTGTGTGGTGGAGAGCTGTGTCATCTGCCCGCCTGTCTGTTATAGTCCCTCTGGCCGTTCAACCGACGTATATCTGGCTGTGAAATGTCCACTTATCGGCACGCTTCACTGGTCCACTGCTCGTCCCGTAGTTCAAATACCAGCAGAAACGGACGAATAGATTAGCAACAGGCCACGAGAACGTAACAAAGCAATTGACCACACTTCTATAATAAAACTAAGCTGACAATATGAAAACAGTCTAAATGAGACAAACAAGGTAATAACAAAGAACTTTGGACAAGATGTCAACGTTTCGGGGTTTGGTCCCTTCTTCAGGACGACACAACCAGATAAATAAATTTTTAAACACGCTGGTCATCCAGGGTCGCTGGACAGGTAGAAAGTCTTTCTGTCCAGTGACCGTGGATGACCAACGTGTCTGTCAGCTAAAAGGTCATTTTTTTGTTATTTGTTATCTGTTTGTGTCGTTCTGAATAAGGACCCATGCCCCGAAACGTTGACATCTGGTTTAAGTCTACTTTAGCCCAGTTCTATTGGTTGTTAGCTGACAAATCTAACACAAATCAGTTTTAATAAAAACAAAACAATAAGACGGGTAAAAAATACACGCATTAAAGGTGAAAAAGAATCATAAGCAAATGTAACAAGGGGAGCAGCAGACGGAGGGAGGACAGTTAAGCTCAGCATACAGATCAACTACTATAGTTGTTACAAATCTAGGGACGTGCATGGGCAAAGGGGAGAGGACTATTGCTCACCTTCCCACCTAAGATATTACATTCGTTAAAGAGTTGTCTCGCATTTTTAGACTAAAATATTACTCTGGCCCTATGTACCAAGACTGTAGCCCGCCTTTTCTACAGCAGAATAAGTCTGTTCAGACATTCTTTGCATGGCCTCTCCGTTTCTTAGCTTCTCTCGGTTCCATCGCAACTTCAGGGTACCAACCCCGACCGGTAATCACCTGGTGACACATGATTGGGGCATACTTATCGGGCAGCGTCTAGATGTTCCACAGACGGTTACATAGCACAGCCCGTAATGCTGCAGCTGTTGTACAGACAGTTACATGTAAAACAAGGGAACTGTACCAAGCTGGAAAAGGGACAAAGACGAAGACAATCTACATGTTTCGGGGCACTACCCCTTCATCAGGACGACACAAAAACGACGAAAAAACGAAAAGGAAAAAGACTTATCTGCAGTAGATGTGGCGCGTTGGCTGCAAAGCAGGAGAATGACCGAGGGACAGTGAGTAAGAAAGGTTAAAAAGAGGGGCAGCCAATCGCAAGGTAGAGAAGGGTGGGGGTG
>SMGT01013366.1:103851-113946 GCA_004794575.1 Lanistes nyassanus
GAGAGAGAGAGAGAGAGAGAGCAAAGATAATCGTTTCAGTCACAATGAATACATGTGAAAATACACATTTAGTTGGATGAACATACCCACACGCATACAGTAAATGGGGAGGGGGGCGTAAAGACAGGTTTTACAAATGTGGTGAGGTTGGGGGGGTGGTGGAGAGATTCACCCATATCTTTTATGCAGTAAGAGATACGAGGAACACTTTGCTCACCCTTAAGCCTACTCGTGGAATAGACGAAAGAAGGACAGGAAATTTCTCCCCTCTGACACAGTGGCAAAGCAGGACAGGAAGAAACGAGAACGGCTCTCAAAAGAAAGAGACCGAGGAAGAAAGAAAGGCAAGAGAGCTTAGCGCAGTGGGACTGGCATATAACTCTGTATAATAAGATGGTAATTAATAGATATGCGTTGATATGAGGGCTTAATATACATATTATAATTATCACTATCTCACGAAGTTCGCTCCTCTACAATGTCCTTGGGGGAACAATGTCCTTGCCACACATGTTCTTAATAAATTTAAATAATATTTCCAATATTTGTTTCCTTTCACTTAATCCTTGGCCTCTTCTGAAAGACATGCATCCAATGGCATGTGGGTTAGTGTAATAAAATTAGTGTTTAAAGTTCAGACGAAGATGCAGTGATATTCGTCCCCAGTGTTATTAATGTTGCATAGACACATTTATTGAACGTTTTGTCTTGTCTCTAACTGTTGTGCATCAGCTGGTGTGGGCGGTGAACGTTGAGCTCAGCCCTAGTACTGTAGTTGTAACTTGCCTGTTCGTCTGTACGAACAGTAGCGCTGTGGTTACCTACGTTCTATTTATAGCCGGATTGCTTTGGCATTTATATTATCTGTCATATCTTTTCACGGTGTTTCGACCGGCGGGCAATCACCGTAGAGGAACTGAGTAGCGTTACTCACTCCCTAAGGAACTTTTAGTGTAGGTTATACTTATACTGTTATATCTACGCCGTGCAAGCCTAGTGTGAGGGCTGTGTGCGTCGGGTAGATGTCAGTTTGGTGTTAGGTAAATCCGTAGGCCACGATTTACCTAGCTTGTAACGACTTGTGCTCGAGGGTTGTGAGCGAGCTACAAGTCAGTGGAAAACTTTACAGCCGTACTGGGGTGATGCATGGGAGCGTGCAACACTTAGACGGCTGCGCGTGAGTACTAAATTTAACTCCAGTGAGTGCATTCTCTCTCGTTTAATTGGTTAGACGAGAGTTTCGAGCAGCGTTGCTCGAAGGACTGTTACTCACGATTATTCTATATTGCGGTTGTGTGTAGCACTCTAGAAGTGGGTTCTGCAAGAACCAAATTCGGTTTCTTATTAGCATCAAACTTTCATTGTGTTCGGTTGTTATATCGCTGATAAGATTTTGGTAGTATCACTGTCGACCGCGAAAAGTTACGTAGTAAATTTGCCAGATTTCGCTGGGCATTTCTTCCCTCGTGTGTTCATTCTTAGTATTCATGAGTGTTACCACTCGAGCGATGGCGCAACAGGCAGAGGCCGACCCTGTATTCCTGCGGGCCAAGTCTGAGGGGGAGGCGCTAGGCTTGAAAGGAGTCGACTTAGTCAAGTATGTGAAAGAGATCCAAGCGGAAGAAAGGAAGGCACATGCTCAAGCTGAAGCAGAAGAAAGGGGGATACGTGCAGAGATCGAGCTGCAGGAGATGAAGCTCCGAGATGCCGCCGCCCAAAGAGAATTTGAGCTGGAAAGACTCAGGCTGAGAGGCCAAATCGATACTAACGAAAATGCCGCCAACCACTCTCGTTCAAACTCTAGTAGCCCAAACCGCCGCAGCAAAATCAAGGCTAAACTCCCTTTCCTAGATGACAAAGATGACCTTGAAGCATACCTTCGCACATTTCAGAGGAAGGCGAAGATTCAGGACTGGGAACAAAAAGACTGGGCTGCCCAGCTCGGGACATTACTAAAAGGAAAAGCACGAGAAGTATACACCATGCTCAGAGACGATGACGCAACAGACTATGAAAAACTAAAGAGGGCGTTGATACAAAGATTTCGGCTGATGGCCGAGCAGTACAGAAAGAAGTTCCGCGAAGCCAGACCGCAACAAGGTGAGACCACGCAGGAGTATGCCAAGAAACTAGACCTCTGGTTGACGAGGTGGCAAGGGCTACATACGGAGATCTGCGTGACCTCATATCGCAGGAAAAATTCTTGTCTGGTATTCCATACGACCAGGCACGCTTTGTCCACGAGCGAAAGCAAGCCAGCATGACTGAAGCGCTCGAGTATGCTTTGACTTTTGAGTCTGCCAGAAGTGCTGCGAGTGCTGACCACGAAAGGCTCAAAAAGTTTGGACAGAAGAACAAGCCTGATTTAAAGAAAGAAGAAGTGAAGGAAGAAGTGAAGAAAGAATGCTTCAGAGGATTCAAACAGAACAATTAGGTTCAAAGACCAAGGAACGCAAGCTGTCTTGCTTCATCTGCGGGGGTGAGCACCTCGCAAGATCGTGCACACAGAAGCACCAAGCAGCTGCAGCGGTCGCTGATGTAGTTCCTGATAAGAAGACATCCAAGGTGATGGGAAGACTGTGTCCGAGCTGCGTGACAGTCCCATTCTCATCTGAATGTCAGGCAGTGGTAGAAGAAATTCATGTAGTCGCGCTGAGGGACACAGGGTCGTCAATAACTATTGTGCAGTCTGACCTGGTCCCAGAGCGGTGACTCACCGGCAAGACCATTGAGATTGTCCTAGCCACATCACGTGAAAAGCGCGTGCTGCCCCTCGCACACGTCGCGATCAACACACCCTACTTCCAGGGAATGACAGAAGTAGCTGTGATGGAGAACCCCGTCTGCAAAGTTCTGATAGGAAACTACAGACGAACCACAGATGGGGACATCTTCTCCGTGCCAGTCTACCCCATCAGAGAAGTCTGTGCGGCGATAGAGACCAGAACACAAGCTCGCAAGGAGACAAGTTGGTTGTCCTTACCACAACCACTACTGGGGACCATTACGCCTGCTGATTTAGGGCGCGCCCAGCGTGAAGACCCACTCTCTCAGCTGCTCGCCGACTAGCGGAAAGTGGCAATCAGCACAGAGAGGGGCGTGAGCGCGGTAGACCTGTTTCTGCAAGTTATCAGTGGAGAAATGGTATCCTCTACCGCGTCCACAACAAGGACGGAAAGGAGCTCCGTCAAGTGGTAGTTCCAAAGGAGTACAGAAGGCAGGTACTCCACCTGGCGCATGCCACTCCCATGTCGGGACATTTAGGAATCACAAAGCCAAGCAGAGGATATGGAGTGACTTCGCTTGGCCAGGCATATGTGGGGACGTCAGGCGATACTGCAATTCGTGTGACACATGTCAGAAGACATCACCGAAGGGCAGCACCCAAAAAATCCCGCTGGGACGCATGCCGATCATCGACACACCATTTGACAGAGTGGCGGTGGACCTATTCTGCGGGCGTCTGACAGGGGCCACAGATATATCATAACGATGACAGATTACCAGGTACGTCGAGGCTAAACCTCTTAAGGCAGCGAAGGCGGAACACGTCTTGGAAGCGCTTTGGGAATTCTGGTCTCGACTGGGTGTACCACAGGAGATTCTCACGGATAGGGGTTCCCAGTTTGTGGGGGACCTGGCAAAAGAAGTCAACGATCTGCTTGCAGTCAAAGGGCTCAAGACAACGCCAAGACACGCACAGGGCAATGGCCTCATCGAGCGGTTCAATGGCATGATCAAGAGCATGTTGCAACACCTTTGTCAGGAACAACCCAAGGAGTGGGACAGGTTTCTCCCTGCATTACTCTTCGCCATCCGTGAGGTGCCACAAGAATCACTCAAGTTCTCGCCTTTCGAACTACTTTATGGCAGAACTGTGAGGGGTCCAATGCAGATCGTGAAGGAGCTTTGGACCAATGAGAATAACAACATACATACCAAAACCACGTTCCAGTATGTGGTTGACCTCAGAAATCGTATAGAAGAGCCCTGCCGGTTAGCCAGGGAGAATCTGGTCAAGGCAGCCAGCAAGCAGGCTCTCTACTTCAATAAGAAGACTAAACAACGCAAATTTCAAGTGGGCGACAAAGTACTGGTTCTCCTTCCTAACAAGGCCAACAAGCTTCAGATGTCATGGAAAGTCCTTACATCGTCACCGACAAGGTCAATGAATGGGATTATAAGATTGCTGTCGGAGACAAAGAAAGGATTTACCATGCCAACATATTGAAACAGTATGTGACCAGGGAGGAAGACAAAGTGGAGATCCCTGTTGGTACTTTTTCAGGATCAAGGGCAAGGTCTCCAGCCTGTTGCGTTCGCCAGCAGAAAGCTGAGCAAAGCCGAGGGCAAATACGCCACCATCGAAACGGAATGCCTAGCGATCGTCTGGGCAATAAAGCCCTACGAGTCGCACCGGAAAATAATAAAAGGGTGTGAAAACGTGGGAGCTGACTATGTAAGCCGCGCTGTGTGAAAACGAAATTGACCTATAATCATCTGTTGTAGTTAGGAACCGAGATATGCATGCGCAAACCCACCAAGGCGATGCACATGCGCGCACGGAACTCCTGGAAACTCGCGTGGGTAAAAAGATTCGCGGCCCGGACAGCGACTCTGCATTTCCCGCCGACTTGGGCCACAGTGGCAGGCCCCCCTCTTATCCCATCGCGCGCAGACACAGGCTGGAGCCTTCATGAAAACAAAAGTCCTATCTTATAAATACCACAAGAAGTACTTGAAACGCTCAAAGCAACCATATGCAGACGCATGCGACAAGGGAGCTTACCGTATCTTATAACAAACCCTGCTCCTGCCCCTGCCACCATCCCCCCCACTAAACAACAACAACAACAACAACAACAACAACAACAACAACAGCAACAAAAACATAAGCTTATAGGGGTTTCGAACCTGCGACTGTTGACAATGAAACCCAATGTCTGTACCACTCAGACATCCATTACCACGGTTAGGTATTTTGACTGTAACTTTAACAAGTTACGCTGTGTAGAGGTCATGGCTTGACCTATAAATATCTGCCATTGTTCGGAACAGGAATGCGCATGCGCGGCGTATCAAGTGCTTCAAGTCTGTGGAATTGCAAACCCGCAGCCCGGCATTATCTGCATTGGACAGTTGCAAAGAATTCTCTCCGCTGAAAAGTCCAACTTAGCAAGAATTTAGACAAGATAATACAAAATAAAATAAAATAAAATAATACTTTATTTCCCACATGCAAGCATAGGACTTTTTCTTGGTGTCACAGAACACAGGCAATCCAAAGTCAAATCCTCAAATAGAACAGAGCGATGGGACACTTTCTCATACACGCGCACCCCCCCCCCCNCACACACACACAGAACCCCGCCCATGCTGAAGGCGCACACATACACGGCCCCCCCCCCCCCCACTGATTTCTTGAGTTTTGCCATGTTGAGGGCCACCGACTAAGAAGGAGTGCTAGAGAGATAGTTAGGCTAGACAGGCTAGTTGTTAACCGAGAGAGAGAGAGAGAGCGGCCTGTGGAAAGGAGTCGCGAAAGCGAGCTGTTCTAGCTTTGTGCTCGAAAGCGTCTGCCCTATGGAAGGAGTTCGAGTAGCTGGCTGGGTGGGTTGCATCGGCAGGGAAGTTCCTGGATCTGAAAGCGAGATGTGAGGAGCACAGCGAGGCAAGCGATGGAAGTTCCTGCCCTGTGATCTCAGACGCGCTGCGCACCGTGCGTTCTGATCCCGTGTGTCGTGCGGGCGCTGCCGGACCAGACTGTGACTGAGAAACTCAGAATGCTTTCCATCACCGCATGGTTAATTTCTCAAGAATAGATCTGTGCATCAAATATCTTTAGCTGTCATAAGAAGTGCAGTCTCTGCTGACATTTTCTGATGATGGACGTGGTGCTGGTGGTCCACGAAAGATCTTTAGAGGTTTTCGTACCCAGACACTTGAAAGTGTCGACCTGCTCACCATTTGGCATTTAGCTCTCGGGGTGCGAGTGGCTTTTTGTGTTTGCGGAAATCGATGATCATTTTAAGCTCCAGATTGTTGGAGGAGCACCAGCCAACCGGTCGTGCTGTCTGCTCACGGTGGTGGTCTTTTGGAATGACAGATTACTCTGTGCTACACGTCATTTGTTTCCATTGCAAGGGATCTTGCTGCCGCAGTTTAAATAGCCAGTCAAACCTACTGTTACATCAGTGAACCAGGTCATGGTGACAACACGTTTGTGTTTTGGCATCACGTATAGCGAGCAGTGTGCACGGATCTTTCAATTCTTTTGAGCAGCACATTGCGTCTTCATTTGAAACAGGTAAATTCAGCGGAGGTAGGCATGGGAGTTTTTAAATCAATTCAAATCCGCACTGTCCACAACACAAAATATAAGAAATGTTACAATAACTGAAACCACCGCGGGCGTTTCTTGACTGCAGCTTTAATTGTAGGCAAAACTATTGTACAAGAGAAACCGATCATGACCATGATGATATAACTCATGAACACTTATAACTTCTTTAATTTTCGGACTGCAAACCTCCCTTTTTAACGAAAAAAATTACACAAGTTCTACTATAGGCCGATACGTCAGAACGATGGATAAGCTGTAACAAAGAAATCTGTGCAGCTGGGTGTTCACGGATCACCAGCTGCTGACCACAGATTAATGAATCCAGAACTCGAGTCAGCCATTCTATTGTCTTTTCTTCTGTCAGTGGGACTGCCCTAAGTCTGAACCCAGCATCGATCGTAAGCACAGAGCTTTGTTTTCGACATTTTGTGAGGCTAACACACTGACAGAGCTAGGAATGAAGAAGGCGAGGAAAAAGTCTTGATAAATTTGGGAAGATATAAGAGATGCTGCTTATTCAGAGGCATGAATAAAAGGTATGAATAAAAGACCCGGGTCTGCTCTGGGATGTACACAATCGCAAACCGAGTTCGCACTATACAGTTTCTTTTTGTTACAATCAATAGTCTCTTGTCTGATTGCTTAGTTTTATATCAGAATGTTTCATTTTCAACACTTCATGTCATTACAGTTGTACCTCAATTACCGACCACCCTTGTAAACGTCGTACTTGTTTAACGACGCACGATTTGATTTACGACGCGAGCTGTAAGCCTGCTGTACGCGTTTATGCATAATACGAGCTAACTTTTCACACTTTCTAACATTCCGCACCCAAAGTGGCGGTCCCCTAGGTGGGGTGCAGAACAAATTAAACGATTTCCTATAGTAACCCATGGGAAATCGTGCTTTCATTAACGACGGCCATTCTGGGCCATACACCCGTCGTTCATCGAGGTACCAGTGTACATAAATATTAGAATTACTTAACATTTTTTGTCATTAAAAGAATTAAACTGGGTAATAAAGTAAGTTTTGAACAAAATGGTTTGAAAAAGTGTTATGCAAAGTGTCCACTTTCTAACAATGACTCAGAATCCTCCCTGTCTCGGGCAGAATTTGGTGATAAAACAGTTAATTCCGTACATGGGCTCTCAGGTAATAGAAAACAGTTAGGCAGACAACGTCGATGTCGAAAATAATGCTACCCAAGAAATTTCCACATCACTAAAAAGATTTACTTAATACCAAAAGGTTCAAAATTACTGTTAAAAATGTTTAGTTCAGAGTTATACACCAGAAGCTTGCAGCAAATGGGCAAGAAAAATAAATTAACATATAGATTAGAAAAAACACTTTTTTCAAAAAAAAACCAGATAAAAGACATTTAACTAATATGGTTTCAAATACAAATTAAACAGAATGTGGGGGACAAAAATTTAGCAAGAAATGTGGAAATGGAAGACAACGATTCATGTAGTTTTGGACCAAACAACTAGAAATGATTGATCATCTTTTCTGGCCGGGCTAAGGGATTAAGTGAAAAATATACACGTATATTGATCTTAAGATTAAAGAAGCATTTTATGTTTTTAGGACACTATTTGCAGATAAAGTCAGACTCAAACCGACGCAAAATAAATACTTTAGGAACCCAGGGTCGGCTGGCACGAGCGTTTCTAGCTGCTCTTCCGGGAATACAGCCCCTTCGCCCTGTGCATTTTAGGTCCACTGTGACGCGTAAACAGGAGCTAGGAACGAACATGCAAGGCAACCATGGTTCTTTGTTTATGAATATAAGTTACGAAAGCAGCAACCAAAAACTAGCATAAATATGAAATTATATGAAGTCAAAATTGCTGTGGTTTGAGTATATGAATCATATTAACATTATGAAATTGATATATTGGAATCTATCGACGTTTGGGAAACTTGTTCATCTTTAACATGTCCAAGTCAATCATAGGTTTTACCGTCTATTCCTGAAAGCTCAGAGGGAATGAGAATGATTTGTAAATAATTTGTCTATCAGCGTTAGACACATTATTCCAACCCTATTTTAAAGAAAAGATTAAGAATAATAAAATTGTTTCTACCTGAAATCCACCTGGTGTTACTGTTGTGTAAAAAAAGGCTGTGTTGAAAAAGTATACAATGTTAATGTAAGATGCCTGTTTACTTTACATAGAACACTTGGCTGTTACGGTCATATGCAGCACTAGAAAAGCTATCAAGATCATTCTATCACTTAATTCACTGTCTGTTCTATTGTAAACCCGTCCTGTGAAAATAACTTATAAAACTCCCTTGTCTTTATTGTATTAATGTACTTTTAAGATATGAGGGTACGGTAAAACTGTGGCTCACTGTGGGCTTGTAAAGATTCTAGAACGAGAGAATGACGGAAGAGAGTTTAGAGGGAGAAGCAAAGTTTATTCTTAATGGAGTAAGGCGCGTATACATGGTTATGGGGATTGTGAGTGGCCCGAACACGCAGTTTATCTTGGCTGGGTGTTTGTTGCTTAAAACGTCGAGTCGCAAACTAGGTTTATATCAGGACGGTGTTGCTTAGACAAGTTTACGTGCTGCCTCACGTGGGACTGATGTCACAACACAGGCTTCAGTCCAATCCAGTCACATTATACTGACAACGGGCCGCGTAAATGTTTTCCCCAAATTAATTCTGCAGGAAACTGGGCAAGCTTTTTATAGCAGCCAATCTTTTTTATTTCACATTTGTGACTACATTTGTACAAGTACACCATCAGGTTCCATAAAAGCTAGAAGCTATAAACTGGTCACCACCCATATGTACAATCTAAAGTATGTCGCATGCAGCCGATTTCGCGTTGCATCACACAAGAATAATACACAATAAAGGTCATAACAACAAATGAAGAATAAAGGTAAAACAAATGTACAATAAACATCCTGCATTTTATTGGTTTAACCATTGTTAAATAGGAAGACAGAAGAAGTAGAATCTAAAGGGAAGGAAAGACAAAGAGTTGGAAAGTGGTGCGGTTGGAGGTAGGTAGAGAATCATACGCGCCATTCAATTTGGATAGTGATCGATAACATTAGAAAAGGCTCAGAGAACGCCGTATACTTATGGGTGAACGGAATGTCAATACAGACGAACGTTTAGAGTCAGATTTTTGTGAAGGCTACTGGGAAATTGTGTCGCCGAGGCCGAGCTGAGACAAGGCTGTAAAGATATGTTTAGAAACGTTTAGATTCCATCAGTATTGAGAGAATTAGACAGGCTTGGGTTTTCTAGCAATAGTAGATCAACATGTATAAGAACGGGTGCGGGTAGGCAAATGGTAAAAAGAGTATTTTGTCGTATGTCTTTGTAGTGAGGGCAGTCCAGGAAGTAGTTTTGAACTGTTGCTTGTTCACAGCCTCATGTGAACAAGCACTTCAGGTGTCTGTTGAACAGGTCCCAATTTAAGTTACAGTGAATAATCTGGGCACTTCGATCTCCAACATAATATTAACCCCGAACTAACTACTGGGATAGGTTTATGAAACGCTTAAATTCTGATTACTGATTGAGTTCTTTGGGGATGCTGAGGAATGGAATAACAGTCAGTTGTTGTTCGTGGTATAAACGAATTCTTGAAAATCTCGGTTTTGCCTAGGGGAACATCTTTCATATGGTCTACGGCTGCTGTAAGGATTGTGATAAGAGACCAGTGGTGAGAGGATTTCTTGCAGTTATTTCGGACAAAAGCAAATTTCCATCTATG
>SMGT01013366.1:114011-131972 GCA_004794575.1 Lanistes nyassanus
GAGAAAGAGGAAGGTGGAGGGTCAGTGTTTGAGGTTGAGTCCAGTGGGTGCCATGGTACCGAAATGGGTAATGAAGTAGGAATGAGGGGCGATTCCATTGACCGTAAGAATATGGAATCCTACTTCATTACCCATTTCGGTACCATGGCACCCACTGGACTCAACCTCAAACACTGACCCTCCACCTTCCTCTTTCTCTTTACCCCTCCTCTCTCTCTTATTTCTTTTCTCTCACCTCCTTCTCTCCCACACTGACACCCCCCTTACCCACGCTTCTCTCTCCACCCCGCCCCCTCTCCAGTCATTTTCCTGCTGTCCAGCCTATGCGCCACATCTACTGAAGCTAAGTCTTTTTCTTCTGTTTTCGTTGTTGTCGTTTTTTCGTCGTTTTTGTGTCGTCCTGCTTAAATTCTGATTACTGATTGAGTTCTTAGGCATGCTGAGGAATGGAATAACAGTCAGTTGTTGTTCGTGGTATAAACGAATTCTTGAAAATCTCGGTTTTGCCTAGTGGAACATCTTTCATATGGTCTACGCCTGCTGTAAGGATTGTGATAAGAGACCAGTGGTGAGAGGATTTCTTGCAGTTATTTCGGACAAAAGCAAATTTCCATCTATGTTTCTTGCGTCTTTCCTTTAAATTGCAGAAACCAGATTCATTATAGAAATTGTAATGACTGGTCCCTCGTACTACGCCTATAATGATTCTGATAGCTTCGAGTTCGAATTTCTCTAGTTCAGCTGCTTACCCATCTGTGCAGCAATCCCAAATAATCTCTGCAAAGTCAAAGACGGCTAAAGCAAAGGTTAAAGGTCTTATATATGGTTTCAATTGCTTTCCTGCTTAACTGATACTTATCCGATAAGCATGCTAACCTTTCTTGCGATATAGCTAACATGTTCGTCCCATCTGCAATCGTTCTGGATCCATACACCTAGATGTTCCACCACGACAGTGTTTCCAAAATGAAGGTGGTAGATTGTTTCAGAACCTCGTTTAAAATTTACTAGATCCGTTTTATCGTCATTAAATTATGTTGGCCAGGCTTCGTATTTTCCGTAGGTCTGAGTCCAAAGTTTCTTTGCTGTCATCTGGATTCTTTAGTCATAAATATATGCTGACCACAGCTTGGGAGCCGAGAGGTAATTTTTTATAGAAAGGACGGTAATTTCCCTCGAATTCCAGTTGCTTTTAATTTATGAATTAACCCCCAATATCCACACTTTATGGAAGCCTTTGGACAAGTCAAAGAAGATAGCCTGCATATTTATTCTTTACTAAATGAGAAGCCAGGTCGTTGTGGATGGATGCAAGTAAGAAGATAGTGGAAATCTCCTTAATAAAAAAAAAGACTGGCCAAAAAAGATATTATTTTCAATAAAGAATAAATCCGATTACGTATACACCTCTCAAGTATTTTACCCACACAGTTTAGCAAAGATACTGGCCTACAGTTCGTGTATTGGTCTTTATTACCTTTAGATTGGCATGACGTGTTCAATCTTCAAAAAGCTGGGGAAAAAATCGCTTCATTTAGGCAACGGTTTAAGAAAGAAGTGGAGAAACAATGAGGTCTATGGTGCTTACTAGTAATGTGTTGTGGATTTGGTCTGGTCCAGTAGATTTATGTGGATTTAGGTCACAGATTACGTCCTTAAATTCTGCCACAGCAGCCAATCAGCAAGCTCTGTGTCTATAACTCTATGAAAATCAAGTCAGTGGGGAAAATCTGCACCTTTGTGGGTAAGCAGTTTTTTCAGTCTCTCTGTACAAAGCCTTGACATTTAACAACCTCGACATTTCACAGCCTTGACATTTCACAACCTTGACAATTCACACCTGTGACATTTCACAACCTTGACAATTCACAGCCTTGATATTTGACAGTTCCAAAAAGCATTTGCAGAGAAATCCACCCCACCCCCTACCCTTTCCCTCTCCTAACTACACCTAACCCCTCCCCCAACCCCCTCAACTACAAACTAACCGTACACCCACCCCTACCCCGACCTCGAACACAACTACAACCTAACCTTACTTCCACCCCTACCCCCACCCCGAACAAAGCTGTAAAAATGTGATGCGAAAACATGATTTTGCAAGAATCGAAGAGGGCAGTAGAGGATGTCAATTAGTTCACCTACCTAGGCAGCAACTTCAGCCAATCTAGATTGACGAGACATCAAGGCTAGGATTAAGAACCTCAACAAGCCTTTGCCAACCTCCGCCCAGTCTTATAGTCAACCGCCATCTGCACCACGACCAAGCTCCGATTTTTTGGCTCAAATTTGAAATCTACTCTCATGAACGGCTTGGAAACCTAGAGCCACAAACAGTAGTTCCGAACAAATCAAGTCCTTTATCAACAAATGCCTCCGACAGATCCTAAACATCTCGTGGTTCGACAGAGTGCCAAAGTCTGACCTTGGGACAAGGGCAAACCAGGAAAAGAAAACGACAATGGGTCAGACACACAAACTGCGGAAGCCAGGAAGGCAGGAATGTATCAGAGTTAGAAAAAGGCCGGCAAATAAAGGGCCTGAATTAGTTTCATGGCAAGGACTTCTACAAATAAGAAAGCAGTTAAGAATGGTAAGGGTACTAATTTCTTGACAGAAACGAGTTCAGAGCTCAATGCAGCATGAGCGGACGAGGTATAACTGCACATAGATAAAATAGCGTTAGCTGGGGCAAAAAAACATAAGAAATAGAAAAGTGGTTTCCTCTCCCGCTCTATCAAAACAGAATGAATGTGTTAAGAATTATTTTATTGATTTTTGTTTTTCTTGTTTTTTTCTGTAGATGGCGAGAGGATTGGATTTCCTAAAAAGACTCCGGTCGTTTGTTCCTCTCGCGTTTGTCTGATTCGATTCAGTGTATAAAGTCAGTTAGTACGTTGGCCTTGCCGACTCAAGAGCGCTGTTCAGCGAAAGGGGTGTGGGAACAGTGAAGACAATAAGCGAGAACGAGGTGGGAGAGGACGAATGGTTGGGAAAGGGTGTGTGTGTGGGGGGGGGGGAATCTAGCTCTGCCTGTTCTTTAATGACAGCTTTATTTTTGATCGATGCTGTACTGGCTTGATGCATCTACGCACCCACCGACCACCCGCCAGCCAGCTCGCTCGCTGACTGACAGACCGACCGACCGAAACCCAGCCACCAGCAAGTCAGGAGACTCAACAATACTAAAAAAGGTCTCTAATTACCGGTCGTTTCTCGTTTCTTTTCTTCTTTTCAGACACAGAAGAAGGTACTAACTTGCTTTAGAACCGAAATAGACGTGCTTTTGTGCTGGGCTTAAACACTACTGTTTAAGATCAAATCTCAGGCATTTTGTTTGTTTTTGTTTTTTGTTTTTGCTTTTTGATTTGCCTTCCATTACTTTGCTTTGTGTAAGTGTTCTTGAGATCACTCAGGAAACTTTAAGGATCCATTTTTGTCAGCTTCTGCATTTACATAAAGGTGGTAGCTGTCTCTCATGTGTTTTTTGAGACAAGATTTAATCCCTGAAAACATGGCTGGAATCGTGTCAAACAACTCCTCCTGCCTCAGTCTGTGCAGTGTTAGTGGAAACAAGACCGCTGTGCGCGACCCCTACATAAGCGAGGCCGTTCAACAGTTCACAAATTTTCTTATCGGTGGCTGCTTGCCGCTGTTTGTTAGTGTTTGCGGTGTTTTAACTAACGCCACTAACTGCGTGGTTTTTCATCGCCAGGGGCTTCGAGATCGCATGAACCTGTGTCTCTTTTCTCTTTCTTTAATAGACCTTCTATATCTGGCGAGTTACGTTGTTCTCTGTTTTGTAACCACCACAAGTAGCTTAAAAGTACTCGGAATAACTGAGGAACATTACCAAAGGGTCAGCACTTATAGCATAGGGATTATGTACGCCTTCAGGACAACTTCCGGTCTGTACATCATGGTCATTGCCATAGAACGATGCGTGTGCGTTGCTTTTCCACTCCGAACAGCTCATCTCATGAAAACGAAGACAATGGGCATAATCCTTGCAGCCATTGGTGTAGTCTCCCAGCTGGGTTTTGTCGGTCAGCCTTTGAAATATGACGTTATTAAGACAGGACGCACAGCAGCCAAACAATGGGAAAGTGTGCCCTCAAAAGTTTATCTTGCAAACAAATACCTCATCGACACTGTGGTGTATACTGTCTTCAGCATCAGCGTCCCTCTCATTACATTCAGCATCCTGTCCATAGCGACACTTCTGACGGTTATACAACTGACAACCGCCATGGCCTGGCGCCGGAAAGTAAGTGCACCAAGCACGGAACACAACAGCCAGCAGATAGCGCTGACAAAGACACTTGTGGTGGCCTCGTGTGTCTACATCCTGTCCATGATCCCTAATTTGTCGATGCGAATTGCTCGATTATGTGTGCCAGAATTATCATCTACTGGCCTCTACTACAACCTGTATATGTTCTGCAATGTCATTGCAAATTTCGTGGCGTTGGTAACTAGTTCCGCTAACTTCTTCATATACTACACTCGATCTTCGCGGTATAGAAACGAATTCAAAAACACGTTTTTTGCTAGTGAGAAACTTAAGCGTTGACCTTTTGATTTTTCATGTTCTCGTTGATTTAATAGAAGAGAAATGTTCGCATCATCTTTGCCTTCGAAAAACACCAATAAAAAATCTTCGTCTTTAACTTTCCGCGAGCAGAAGTGACGTTCAGTGCTTTTGTAAGAAACATAGGCTAGCTGAATGTAGTCAAAAACAAGAAATTGAAATTCAGAGATAGATTTAATATTCTAATGTAAAACACAATGTAAACTAAGATGTAACTAAACCACACCGCAGTGACAGTATGATGTTCCTTCAATTGTAAAACTCCTGCGGCAAGCGAACTGAATCCAATTGCCAGAGCTCTCAACCGATGACACAAGATCTTAAATTGGAAGTTAAGGAGGAATTCTGCATGGAAGGTCAACATGAAATCCCAAAGTGTCGGAGTTTCTACTTATCAACACATGTTTTGTACGAGGACCTTTTATGACTGGCATCTCTTTCATCAGACAAAACAGGTATTCGGATAAACTAATCTGATCAAATCCCTTCTTTCCGTGTGTTTCTATCTTCAACAGATTCATATTAAGAACGAATTCTTTGCGGGAGATTGCTAATTGCTTGATTACTGAGACTTTCCTGGTAACTGTGATGTCGGCTTTTGTACAAAAACTTTCAGTTTCAATGTGAAATCTAGAACTTTTTTTGGAATAGCTCTTTGCATAAGCGCCTCAGATGTCCCTATACAAATCGCTACACACAAATCGCTACGCGCAAATCGCTACGCACATAATACAATACGCAAGCTGATCCCACAAAAACATTTCCCATGGAAAGTAAGTTTCTAATTTAACGTCTCCCTTAATGTAGTTGTTCGAAGTGCTATATTCCTACGCTAAGCTTACCTTGGTAGATCGGATTAAGCACATCAAGTGGGCTTTCAGGGATATAATATTCTTTACCTGCGACAGAAACTTCTAATAACACATTGTGAAAATAAGAGTTATGGAATGACAAGCATCATCATCATCATCATCATCATCATCATCATCATCATCATCATCATCATCATCATCATCATCATCATCATCATCATCATCATCATCTAGGCGCCGACAAAGTACAAACAAGACCTGCACAAGCACAACCACACACAGACGCACATACATTATCCGAAATCAAGGGTAAAGTGATATGTCTTGAAGTTGGATTTGAAGGATGAGAAGGAAGATTGACTGATGTGTGAGGGCGGGGTAGAACGCTGACAGTAGACGTGAAAACTGACAAAATAAAAATCTCGTGTAGCTTTTATTGGCATCCATTTGGACGCCAATAATCGACGTCAGGGCAGATATTAAAATCTACCACAACGCCCACCCCCCACCCCCAACGGGCCGCCAGCTGTTCACCACTTTAAAGTTTTTATAGAGGAAATCAGTGAATGTTCTGGGATAGGAGCTCATAGGAAAGAGTCAAGTTGTGGGCTATTAAATCATAAAACCCATTTAGCGAAATTACATAAACGACGTTTTGTGTCGAATGGAATGAACATACACGTGAAAGTTTGTTATTATAGTTTTATGGCAATAATGCTTCAAGTAAACAAAAACAACAACAAAAAAACCGATGACGTAGTTTTTGCTTTCACCATCATCTACATAGAGACAAAAATAATGACGAGGACGACCACGGTAAATATGGCGTTGACTCATAATTTGTAAAACCACACATTGCAGACCAACCTTACCCCTGAAAAACTGCAAAAATACTGCCCTTTGAATTGAGTATGGACAGATATCTCAGATCCAAAACAGTCAAAGAAATGTGTGTAATGCATCTTTCTCTATAAGCGTTTTATTTTAGGCGAACAGTCTAAATAGCAACATGATTTCTTTACAAAGTTTCGTGTACGAAGACTAAGCGCAATAGGGAGATTTCAAGAACAATTACAGCTCACGTCGCTATATCAAACCACCTCGGTGGCCTTGTGTTTAAGGCGTCCGCTTCCGAGGCGGGAGGTCGGTGGTTTGCATCTCGACCGAGTCATACCCCAGTCATTATATAATATTTTATAATAATAATATATAATAATTGTTATAATAAATCATTATAATAAATAACTATAAAAGAAACTTCTATAAGACAAAGTACTGATGTTCAGAAAGGAATGTGATCTTTAGCTGGATTACAACTGGATTGTAACCAGCCGTAGACGACCTCGTAATAAAATCTTTTGCTTCGAATGAAGTAACACAGCCTCCCATCCTATCCCCATCTCTCTTTCTCTGTATCTCTCTTGCTCTCTATCTCTCTCTGGTGGTTACTTGTACCTTAAGCGCCTTGCATGGAACCACGTATCGAAGGCTGTTTGAGCTGCTCTTTATGAGATAGAATAAAAATCCCGAAGTGTTTTGATCTGTCACTTGTTGCTGTGGTTTATGGTTTTTTTGTTATTTGTTTTTTTAAAGTGTGCTTGTTTCAACCTCAAGTTGACTGTAAGTTATGATCACGGGAAGATCTCTAGGTAAGTAGCGACAGCGACAGTGATTTTTTTTTATTATTCAGTCAGGCGTTTGGCCCGATAACCAGCAGGTACGTGTGTGTGGGGGGTGGGGGTGGGGTGGGGCTGTGGCAGGCTAGGGGCACCATTTATTGAAACTACTAAAACTAAAATTGTACTTGCTCCCATAGTACGTAAGTTTTAACTCGTAAATTAAACGGGAAAGGAAACACATTCAGACTGAAAACGTTTAAATTTAATTTTCATCTTCCATTCTTTATTTTGTTGCCTTATAAAGATAAACAAGATCAAGTCTGAAAGTTGAGCAGATGTCTTGCAAAAGTTCTCCAAGTGCGACGGGTTCTTAGAGCACTCCTTTGGAATATAACTCTTTGAGAGCTTGGTGCTCTTTGGGCACACGAGGTAGAAAATGGAGTTCGGTGTCGTTATGTCTGTAACGCATTCACTATTAGTCTCGCGCAAAGTTCGAGTCTTTAGCACTTTCTCTTAGTCCAAAGAATCTGACATTATCCCTTCATCTCCTTATAGGTAAAAGCTTTACACGAGCACGACAACCTGTCATCCATAGTTTAAGCGCTGCTCGATGCCAGATTGTCTCTTTCAACCGCATTCACGCATGCGCAGAGATTTTCTATGCGTGTAAGAAACATTTTAGAGATATCCACCTAAAGACAAGCTGTTACTCTTCTGGCCTATGCTCGTAATACACACTCTTTTATTATGTCCGCTGGATGGATGGATAAGATAGATAAATAACAAAGAAATACAGATTAGCAGAGACTGCATGTTACATTATACAGCTGTAATGTTTTGGGGATGGGTGTGTCGATGAATGTACCCCATAGACACTAGGTGTGATCCATTAACAGCTTTCTTGCTGATGCTAGATCTTTAGTCCCCTTGTTCAGGCCGATACCTGGCTCCGTTACGTAATCGCCAGGCCAGGTGGACGCAGTAGCTAGGTGCCCCAGGGGCCACGTTCACACTTCCAGCCCAGGGTGTTGAGCATCGCCAGTGAGGCGTGTAGCGATAGGGCCAGACAAGTGTTACATGGACCGGAAAGCTTTCAGGCAGAGCTTGGATTTCGATTTCATCACTGCCTGTTCTCTCCACTGTCTTTAATCTATCCCTCTATTCAGGGGACGGGTGGCAGAGGTATGGCTAATAATAATTAATATTGTCTGTAATATTACTATAACCATAGTCATGCCCACGCTGTGAGTAACTGTACACGTCTTATTAACTGTTGAGGAACCACAGAAAGGCTAAAGCGACGAGGCACTGGTGTCGTTTGATGCTGGATTCCAGGAGCGTGGTGACATTCTCTGAGGTACTGGCTCTCCCTGTTCAATCTCTAGAAGTAAATCGAATCCCGCAAGTGGCCAAGGCTTATGTTTTTTTCTAACGAACTATCAAGTACTAAAAAGAATGTAGATATTTGGATTATCCATGGAAGGAAATGTCCAGGGTTATTGTGAAGAAACGCAATATCACTGATAACTTCTCACGGAAACTGTACTAGATGTAAATTGATAAAATTGCAACGCAGCTTGTAACAGGTAAAACTAAAGGTGATGCCATTTATGAAGAAAGAATAAATCCTCCTTCAGTCTCAAACAGACTTGATTGATCTGTAAAACCCTCTCCATGTATAGCGCTCGCTTGTGTTGTTGAGTTTTTGCCGCTGTTGTAATTTTGTGGTAAATTCGAATCACAGGCAGTGCCTTCTAAAAACGAGATGATGTTAGTATATCCTGGTGAGCAAAGGGGACTTTACCAAGTGATGTGACTAAAGGGACTCTGATGTTACCAAAGAGGACTCTACTAAGTGATGTGATAAAGCGACTGTGATGTGACCACAGAAGACTACTGTGTTGTGTTAATACTCTGTCGTGTCTAGGGGTATTACAACAACAAAAAAATGTGTCAAGAAGGGGGAACTAACAATGTGATCGCTGCCTAATTTTGTCAATTCCCTAGCCGGCTCAAGCCCCAACCCCCTTAATTGTCACGTACAACTTAATAAAAGAGGGCAGCGATAATATGCTATTCTATTTATTCTACATTTACAACATAGAATATTTGCTGTGAATATTTCACTACACCATCAATGATGCAGCAATATACATCTACCGACACATTTAGATCGATCACTCGCACTTCATATATTCATCCCAGCGACATGCTACACGTATATACAAACACACGTTATTTACCGGGTTATAAGTCAGCTACTGTACCGATAATTCACATCGGTGAACACAAGGAAAACCGTATCCTTTCCGAAGACAAACAACAACGTGCTAAAACCCACGCCGACGTCTTTACACACAATACGATCGACCGCCGATCACCAAGAATAACCATACTTTCGCTAACCTCTACTAGTCAACAGACAAATCAGCGATTGTGAGATCTGCTTTTCTTTAATCAGTTTACTAATGACGTTCAAGTCTAACAACTATCTCCGAGTTCCGCTCGTGTCCTACTTCTCGACACGGTACGTAAACTCACTTCACGATGCTGGATAGGAATACCGCAGACGCCACGTCTCTCAGCTCCACAGTCTCAGCGACGGTCCGATGGCCAAGTTCCTGTCCCGACTGACCCTGTCATCCCTGTTGCAGCAGCCTGCTGGTGTCCAAGTCGCGTATAACGGTCGTACTCTCCTGTAGTAGCCCCAGAACTGTGGGGTGTATTTGGCGTTCGTAATCGGCGGTGGTTATTTAGAGGGACAGTGTTTCCACCTCGCGGTGATTTCGCACTATGGGGGATGGGGTCCTATTACTAAGCTATGCACTGAAAGAACCACCAGACTGATGGCTGCAGTAAGATGGTCAGCGCGGACAGGCGAATTAATGTGCGGGGAAATGGCCGAATGGAGTTTTCACAATGTTTAACTTCAGGAAGTAATCCTTGGCCACACCAGGAATCGAACCAGCAACCTTTCATCTGCTAGTCCGCAGCTCTACCAACTGAGCTAACCTGGCCCCACAAACATTCGTAATCGGCGGTCGAACGCCTTTGTAGCGCTGAACTCGGACTTGCCAGAAAACGGGAATAAGCTGTCTACCCGTTCAGGGTGGTGGACTGTAGCCGGGACTTCTAATCACGGTTTCTTTCCTCACGCAAAAATCAACTCTTTTCAAATGAACAATCTCCTGAGTCAGTCAATTTCATAAGCACTCATTGTCTGGCACTCCTCTACCTTAAGTGTTGTTCACACTTGCTAACTATCAAAGTCCTGTTCACAAGGATTTCACAGTGTTATCACTGACTTAATATCACAAGAAATTTGCCACAAGAAAAATGTCAATATGTTGTCACAGACGTATTATCAAAGATAAACTATCTACAAAGGATTTCAAAAGTTGTCACACAGGCTTTCGATCAAGTAATTAACCACAAAGGATTTCAAGGTTTTATCACACAGACCCATCATCAAAAATAACTATCCACCAAGGATTTCAACTTTTCACAAAGACGTATTAACCAAAAGGGATTTCGAAAGGCCTTACACGGACTTTTGATCAAGTAATTACCAACAAAGGATAGCAACGTGTCACACAGACTTATTGTCAAAGGATTTATCCACAAAGGATTTCAACGTGCTGTCACATAGACTTATTATCAATTATCCACAAAGGATTTCAAAAGGCGTCAAACAGACTTACGATCAAGTAATTATCCACGAAGAGTTACACCTCTTACACAGACTTATTGTCAACGAAAGTCATTATTTCCAAAGGATATCAAATTATGGTCACATAGATCTCCTATTCGTCATAATCCACATAATCTCCAAAGGATATCAACGTCTTGTCGCACAGACTTATTATCCAAAAGTATCTATCCGCAAAGGATCTCAAAGTGTCGTCACACAGACGTAGTACGAACGCTATTGTGCACAGGTGCGGCTTTCAACCAAGACATCAGGCATCAACACAAATCTCTCATATTAGATTTCTCACTTGGGGAAAATCGACTCCTATCCACTCTAGCGGTCGACATCTAGACTGCTCAACTGGATCCGTCAGTCGAACACATGGCACACGCACTGACGTTGCAGTGGTCGTGTCACAGTCTATAGCTACCTGACATGTCCCACCTCTCGCTGACTAGCCTCGGAAACACATAGAAGAAAGAAAACACCTAGGTGCACACATTACTATAGTATCATGGCTCTTACAAAATGAACATGCGTACTCACTAACGTAACATGGCACGTTTCCGTGAAACCGAAGCATGATGTTTTACGTGTCTATGTCCCAGAAATGCTTTAATTGGTCTGAAATCTGTGTACTGCTTTGTACACCAAACTACAGATACACAATTGTGAGAATCATAGTATTATAGTCAGAGCTGTTTTGTGCTAGTCATATGAGTAAATGTAAAACACAATTATAGATTATGCACAGAAAATGCTTTCAAAATACACATAGGTATAGCAAAGGGACGTTGTTATCCAGAAGCTAGAACTAAAATTCGTCCAGTTAAGAAGGTCCACCGACCCTTCAGTTGCTTGCAGTGATATCAAAGAGCAAACACACAGGATGGTTGTGAATGCAATCTAGGTATTTCAAGAGTCTGAACATAGAGTATTGAAATTAGAATTTTAAAATTCCCCACAACACGTCGCGTTATGTCAGGGCACAAAACAAAACAGTTTTCAGATCTGCGGTATCAAATACAGGAAGCAAAAACAAGGACAATGACAACGACAGAATACAAAACCTCTGAATTTGCAAGGGAAACCTGTTGTCTTTTCGCTGGGGAAATCGACTACCAGCTTGCAAACGGAAAACTTTCAGCTGCTGACAATAGAGGTTCTATTTCTGCTCGAATGTTTGTATTTTAACTTGTTCTCGACGGAAAAAACTGGATTCTATAGCGCACACTAACAGAATCAAGCATCCAAGCGTTGAGTCGAAAACTAGGAAAGGTTCCGGATAATGTTTTCAATTCTAGCATTGAGAGTGAACAGACCAACTCACTATCCGTCACAGTTTGCGCCACCTACGGTATAAGAAACAAAGCAATCTTTTACGTGAAGAAAGTGAAAATGTTTGGTACTTTTGTCTAATTTTAAGTGTGTGCGTGCCTGCATGTGTGTGTGTGTGTGCTTTGTGCGTTTGTGGGCGGGCGGTGGGGTGGGAGAGAGTAGGGGGCGAAGGATCATTGGTGAGCTAATGTGTGCACGGGCGAGCGCTAGTGAATCTACTATGAGTTCCCTCTGCTTGACAAAAGCTGCCACTACTGGCACGTGCACTTCGCCGAGTGCTATCCTTATAGCTCACTACCGCCTATAAAGTCAAAATCAAAAGGTATTTTAACATTGAATTCTTTTCAGAGAAGAGATTTTGTTGTTTATGTCCCCTGAATACTAATATATCTTGTGAGAACCTGTGTTCTAGAAGAAAAAATTCAAATACTTTATATATCGCTGAAAAGGTTTCCTTCTTTGTCTTCCTGCATGCCTCCATTTCTGTCTATCTGTGTCTACCTTTCTGTCTGTCTGTCTTTCTGCCTGCCTGTCTATCTGTCTGCCTGCCTGTCTATCTGTCTATCTGTCTGCCTACCTGTCTGTCTGTCTGCCTGTGTCACCCAACCACACACAACTTACACACAACCACACTCACAAAGTCAAACGGTGAATACTATTTACTCGAACCAGAATAGTGGGTACACGTCCTATAGTAAACAGTTCCGTTTAGATGCTACAGAATGGGGTATACAACATACAGCATACGACCTTAAGTAGTGTCATAGCACTACTAGTGTTTCTTGGACACAATCAGACCCTTACATGATGCTCGTGAGTGGATAGGAGTACTCAATTCTTATTAGCCAGTACTATGAGAATTAAAAGAATGCATTAGAGTTTGATGGCAAAGTCTTGTGTCGACAATGACAGGAGCACTTAGCAATGGTGCCTAAGAAGTTAACGGCAAGGCACTCCATCTTCCAAGACAAATGGATTCTTTCACAAATCGCATTCGCATGTTCGCAGCTGTAATTTACAAGAGCTAAACTATAACGAGATCAGACTGGTTCAGTTGACTTCGTTAGCAGCTATTTTTTAATAGGTCGTACATTATGTCTGAAAATGCAAATCATCAAACCAGTTTTTTTTGCATAATTACCAAACAGTGCAAACAAGCCACGGGGTGGGCAGAGACATGGGGTGAGGTCTCGAGTTGGGTGGGGGGGATGGGCAGAGACAAGGGGTGAGGACTCGAGTTGGGTGGGGGGAGTGAATGGGCTGGAGAAAAAGAACAAGCATGAAATCTAACGAGGCCGTTCAAATACGTCTGTTTATGGAAACTGCAACAGGAGTGTAATTTAAAGCAGATGATTGTATTCTTCTAAAAGAAAATCGTAACAATTTTTGTAATGTTGTACAATCATGTGCAGCTTACGATTCGTCGGTGGCTTTGGTGTCTTTGAGACGGTCGGTTTCCTTAGACCCGCCCTGTTGTAAAGTTACTGGTTGTTACAGAGTTGGGGGGGGGGGGCGAATGAGCGACAGCGAACATAATGGAACAGGATTCCCCCCCTCCTCGAAAAAAATCGCAACAAAAGCCACCTTCGGCACAGAAGGGAGATAATTCTGTTCGTGTAGCCGTAGAAATCCAGTTGAATAGGCAAGAAGCAACAGCTGTCTCTGGAAGAAAAGTACCAACTGTCAACGGTTGTCTTTAAAAGAAAAGGTACCAATTGTCATGTAACTACTGCTGCCATAGTTTCTTAAGTGTCCCTGAACTGACTTGACGCCTGATGGCCCTTTCTTTAAAGGTGGTGGAAAGAGCATTCACCGCTTGCAGTGCACGCAAGAGATACGACATCGAGTTCCGAAAATACATGTCGGCTCAAAAAAGACTTAAAACACAACGCTGTTAAGAAAAACAAGACTTAAATAAAACACAACGCTGTTAAGAAACACAAGATTTCGGCTTGAGTGAAGAGCTTTTACTTCTTTCACGCTATCCACAATTTGAAGGTTTGATGCAGAAACGGCCGAATGTCAGATACGCTTTTGTTTATAGACTACCGGAAAACTGGATGGCCGAGTGGTGAGATCGCTGACCTCCGAACCTGAAGGCACTGGTTCGATCCCCGTGCGCCACACCTTTATCTTCCCCGATTTGATTCGACCAGCTGAGAATTGTTACATCTAATCCATGAGTCAGGGAGGGTACAGCAGCAAGGGCGAGATGCTGCCCTCACGATGCTGCCCACAGAAAAGTGATGTTTCGTACACACTCTTCTACGCTCTGAAACAGATCACGGGACAAGACGTTTTCGCCTTTATGTACTACACAGTCGTACTTCGGCAATGTTTAAGGAAGATGTGCGCAGAGCGATTCCCCAAGTATAGCGCGCGACGTATTTGGGTGTATGAGTGGATATACGTGTGTTTCTGCGAGTGCACGCCTACGTACACACATTTTTTCTCTCTCGCTCTCTCTTTCCTTGACGCCAAACAAATCCTTAGTGAACAAACCAAGAAGAGAAGACAGGAATGGAACTCGTACATGTTCTTCAAGCAACTAAGACATTCTACGTGTTTCCTGTAAAACCCCTGGTTATGTCTGGAGCGCTTCCCACCTGCTGTGAATGAAACAGCATCGGAAAGAATTACTTAGTACCTAGTATTTCAGTCCCAGGTGTTGACACTGCTATTGAGTCATTTTACTTTAAAAGACTTGGATAAAATCGCTTCATAGACTATATCCATATATTGCCTCAATGAAGACTTGTACAAAGTATAACTGATGTCAACAGAGAGAACACTTGCTACGTGCCTTGCTCATTTTTGTATAAGAAGAACGTGAGCTGTACAACAGTACTGTTGTATAAGTCTGTAAGCAAGAAGAATCCCCAGCTGCTGATGGACGGGAATAAACTGTCTCGTTTGTCACCGTAACGCTGTCGCTGTCGCCGGCCATGACGGCGTAGAACGACCCCCACAACCACGAATACAAGTTTAAATCCACAGGTGGGCAGCTATGGCAGACGGGGATAAGTGATGCCTTTGTCTAGTTTCCCCAGAGGATATTACACATACTGTTCTGCGCCAAGCACCGAGAGGAAAGAAGCTCTCATGGAAACCGTCTTCAAGGTTCAGGCATTCGACAACGGTTGAACGCAAGGTGTCTGGCATGGCTTCAAAAGCCTGCTTTCCATGTCTAGATCTTCTTCGATCGCTTAAGACAGAACAGTCGCCTTTCAGTGGATTCCAGACTTAACTGTGGAGTTTCGGAAACAATAGTGCTGCTTTGCCCTGTCAGAGAGTAACTACAGCAACGTCAGCTACAGTTTAGTGAAAATTTTACCAACGCACTTACCCAAGTACACGGGGGGACTTCCACCTGTTGTCAAGAGAATACAAAATTTACTGTTGATTAGGGTGCCCACCTGTCATAACAGACTAAACAACCACAGCATATGTACTGGAAGCTCAGCCTGTAACTAAAATACCTTTACCTTGCTCCCTAAAGACTGGACTTATCGTATGACACCAGTCTGTATGGCACTGAAGTTGGAAATAACTAACGCTGATTGTTAAAAATGGGTTGGTTCCGCAGTATGTTAGAAGACACTCCCTTGGTTTTCTTGTTCGGAGTAAGTTTCTTGACAAATACTTTTTTGACTCCTTAGTTTACTGCAGACGAAACTGGCGACGGAATTTCTGACTTATCAACGCAAATAGCAGTTTGAAAAAAAGATAATGCTACTATAGGCATCTTCATCAATTTGATATGAACGTTGAAATTATGCCGTTTAAAAACGTTTTTAAAAGTTTCTCTCTATATGCATTATACACATACATACGAGTCGTGCTCAGGTACCACGCTCATAGTGAGTTTAATTATGAATCACGAACTTCAACTGTCAGAAGTATGTTCTAGCAAACAAGTTTTTGACAGTTATATTTCACCATCCCCCAGTCTCAAACAATCAGACCATTACATAAAGATTAGTTTTAATGATAAGTTTGAGGACAAACCTGTATATTTTTATTTAAATTTTTTCTAAGGTAATTCTCAAGCACTTGTGACAATGGAACGTGATTTGTTAAAAAAAAACTGTTAAACTATTTTAAGATTTTCACTGAAAAAGTATAGTATCGGGCTTGTCATTGTAAGCCTTTTTCTCCTTGTTACTGTCTCTCCAGCAGCATGCTTTGTTAAAAAATTTCAATGACGTAGATGTGCTTACAAAAAGTTTTCTTTTCAATGCAAAACATAGGGCCCTATTGTAAGGTCACAGTACCAGTTTGATCTTAAAATAACCTGAAGTCTCTTTGTCGGAAGTAATATTTTTTGTATTTCGAGTTCGGGAGTCAGGGCGGGTGTAAAACGCAAGTTTCAGAAAGTTTTAAATAGATAAAAACACAAGTTTCAGGCGCTAAAGCTAGTCTCTTGTGAGAGAGGGAGAGGGGTTTGGGGAAGTAATCAGGACAGCGCGTAGATATTTAAGTTTACATATAGCCAAGCTTACATATCCTTTTTAAAGACATAGTTATAGAGTCCGCATCTGGTTTTTATCGCATGGCAATTCTGTGAACCATCGCCAGGAATTCAGTGAGGTACAGGCACTTGTATAAAGCCATCCAGTCTCAATCCTTAAGAGTTTCCTGTCTTGACACAGTTGATTAATCTCTAAGCATGACGATTAGTAACAATACGTTCGTTTCATTCGACTTTTGCGAGATTACTGGAAATTGCGACGCAAGTGTGAACAGTACTCAAGGGGAGAAAGAACTGGTTGGCGAACGGATATACCTGCTGATTCTTTTCGCATTTGGAGGCGTAGCTAGGGCCGTCGCCAGCTTTCTTGGCGTTTGCACTAACATGGTCAACTGCCTGGTGTTCTATCGCCAGGGTTTTCGTGACCGCATGAACCTTTGTCTCTTTGCTCTGTCCATCGCAGACTTCCTTTTTCTGCTGTTATCACTTGTTCTCAGTCTGGTTGGCGTCTGCAGTGATCTACACCTTGCGAGCTTTGGTGGTGAGCACTATTATAAATTCACTGTTTACACTATAGGCATCATCTATGCACTTAGAACCACTTCCGGTCTGTACATAATGACGATTGCCATCGATCGATGTGTCTGCGTTTCATTTCCGCTTCAAACAGCGTACCTCATGAGGACGCGAACAATGGGCTTAATATTAGCAATGTTTGCTGTTCTTCCTCAGGCTGGTTTCATCTTTGAGCCTTTGAAGTACAATGTTGTCGTAACAGAGATTGCAGGAGTCTCGAAATGGCGCGCTGTTCCCTCGAGACTATACAGAGACAACATGCTGGTCTTCGACATGATGGTCTACACCTTGCTTAACGTCACCGTGCCTCTCATTACATTTCTGACTGTTTCGCTAGCGACATTTATTACTGTACTACATCTGACAGCCGCTACCACCTGGCGTCGCAAGTCAAGTTCTACAACTCTGGAACAAAACGTCCAGCAGGTGGCGCTGACAAAGACACTCGTGCTCACGTCGTGCGTCTACATCGTCTCGCTAACACCCGTCGTATCGATCAAAGCGGTTCGTGTGTTTGTGGAAGAATTTTCGACCTACGGATCCTACGCTCGTGTTTATATGATCTGCAATGTCACCTCTCACATTTTTCCAGTTGTAAATGCTACAGTCAACTTTTTCATCTATTACACTCGCTCGTCAAAATACAGGAACGAACTGAATAAATTCTGTTTTTTTCTAACAACAGCCCTTAACAACAAATGATATATCCAGTGTCATCCGGAATCGAGAATTTTCAGCAGCTCACTCTTCTAGTTCTCGTGATTTTCTTTCGGGGATCTAGTACTACTGTTTTATTTCTACATCAAGCATGGGTACTGTTGTTTTGATTCTACTTAAAGCTCTAATACTGTTATTTTATTTCT
>SMGT01013366.1:142834-169056 GCA_004794575.1 Lanistes nyassanus
AGACATTAGAGACTTGAATTATTAAATTTAGTTATTTCAGGTGATCGTCAAAACGCCCGTCTAGCTTTTGCAGGATGCTATTGTACTTCGTATGTGCGCAAAGAATAGCATTAATAATTCTCCGGTTTTTGCTGCATTAATCAATGAATGCCGCCATTTTGGATGGTCTGTAGGAGATGAAAGCCGGACGTTCTAGGCCGAATTTGTAAGATTCAAACTGATTTTTAAATGTTAACAAAGGCTAAATAAACTCTTTTTTACCATCTCCTCAAAGTTCGTTAAAATCCAGTAGAAATGAGGTAAGTGAAAATCCGTTTAGGACAAACCGCCTTCTGTACGCCATTTTGGTTCGCCGAGGGTAAATGGGAAAAACCCGTATGTTTCTCTCCAAACCAACGTCAATTCATGGTCAATGGGAGACAACCCTTTCGAAAATCCCAGGAGACGACTTTCTTTTGAAAGATGCGCCGAAATTTTTAAAACCTGGGCTTTCAATTTGGACAGGGCAATGCCTCCACTGTAAAGACCCACGGCATTCGTTTTAAATCAGCATTTTAATCCCTCGTGATGATTACACTCTCATGTATGCAGTGGTGAAGGCCTTGACGTTTCTAGTCCGTATTTCTTTCTGGCAGTGGTAGGGGGTGGCAGTAGGGGGGGGGGGGGCAATCATTTTGATTACCATGGATGTCAGGGTTTCACAAACTGCATGTTGTAGTACGACTCGTCTCCAGTTCTTTTACCATAAAATAAGTGGCTCCAGCAGAGCATAAAAAAGGAGAAAAATCCGTAATTGCATTAAGGTAGCTAAAGAAGTGCCAGACTATGTTATTTTATAATTAGATATTCCACTATGCAGAATGTGTAGTGAAAGTGTGAAACTGAAATAGAACATTAGGGTTGCAGCTTAAATAATCCCTTTTAGATCAGTTTTAAATACGAATATTTTGAAAGACTAATGTTTACATTCTCTTTCCTGAAGAGTTTTGTACGGGATGGATGGATGTGGTTTGAACAGATTATGGTGGTTCAGGTGATATTCTTGCTCTGCATGTATAGAGTGCACTGTACAATGGCTTCCTTGAAACAAATAAATCTAATTCTTAAAAATCAGCAGAAAAGTAACATCGATAATAGAAGCATTGAACTTTAAATATTTAAATTTTCTGCTCTTCAGTAGTTAGCTTCATTTATTTTAGGAAACCAATGGGCAGTTCGCTATGTACATGCTGAGCAGACATGGAAACTCGTTAAACTAGTATTCCTATTAGAAAAAAAATGCTCCACGTGTCTTTCACATCTCAGTGTTTCCTTGATCAGATAGTTTCACAAATCTCACGGCGAAGCGTTATAGCGTACTTTTGCAGCCAGGAAATACCTCCATTTTCATTAGCCACAAGATTTCTTTAGGGTTACGGTGGAGTTTAAAAAAGACAATATTCCTATTCGCAAACCCGCATGTCAAAATCTCCAAACACGTTTCAACAATTCTGTGTCCTGGTCGATTCGTACAGTTCACATTTTCCCCTCTCATGCCGGTTGCAATGTTTGCTTTGGGTTCTTCGTATCAGTTAAGAACTTTTTCTTCTGATTTATCCGAAAATAAATGCATAAATGTGCCACAACACGAGTGACCGCTATGGCAGTCTTCTGCCTAAGGTGGTCGTTTTTCACAATTAAGTTCCAAATGGTAGTTCTTAAAGCAAAACAGGGACTCGAAATTTCAGTGTCTCGAAGGATTTAGACATCAAATGCAGTCTCAGTTCAGAGGGACAAATGAGGACTTCAAATGGCAATCACGTATTGCGTTCAGTTCTTATTATTCCGAAAATAATTTCAACTGATTGTGACTTGGGAGAAAATATTTCAACACAGACTCTTATCCAACTTTATAAATTCCTAATTTCTTTTTTTGTTCTTTGAATTCGACAATTTGCACATGACAGGACAGGTTAGTCACCGAACTTTCCACTCTTGAACACCTGCTCTCACGTGAAGGACACAGAGCTCTCAGTTCCGATCGGAATCGGGAAGAACGACTGTAGTAGACGAAGAAGTTTACGAAGCTGTTTATTCGTGGAAACACGTTCCCAATGATGTTACAAGCCATGTACAGGTAAGCGTGAAGACCCAGGGGAGAAAACTCGTTGACAAACATGCGAGCGGCTGTAAGTGCGACAAAGGGTGACATCGATCCTATGTACACACATGAAGCAACTACCAGCATCATCGTCAGCGCCCTCTGCTGGCACTTACTGTCGGAACTCGTAGAGCTCTTTTCTCGCCACGCCATGGCAGTTCGAAGCTGTACTACGGTGACGAAAGTTGCTATGAAAACGACAATAAACGTAGCTATTGGAACGCTTATGCTAAATGTGGTATAAAAAATGGCATCCATTGCATCTCTGTTATTTTTCCACATTTCCGTAGGCACCAGATGCCACTGCAGTTTTCCAGAAACCAATGTTTTGACTACATCATATCTGAGGGGCTGGCAGACGAAACCGAGCTGAGGAAGTACAGCAAATATTAGCAAAATGATCGCCGTCGTCTTTGTGGAAATGAGGGATGTTGCTAGAAGAGGAAAGGTTACGCACACACACCGCTCTATCGCGATGACCATGACGTAGAAACCGGAAGTAGCTCTTACAGCGTAGATGACACCCAGAGTGTAGGTCACTGCCTTGAGGTAATGCTCTTCGCCAAACCCGTACAGTTGTAAGTCGGTCAGGATGTTAACAGAGCTGAAGGTTACGACGCACATCAGGAAAACGAAATCCGACAGTGATAAAGAAAATAGACACAGGTTCATGCGATCTCGTAGTCCCTGACGATAAAAGACGAGAAAGTTGATGACGTTGGAGACAATACCGAGTGAGCCAAGAACAGTTGTTACGAAGCCCCCGATAATCAGCCTGATCTGTCTGTACATCGCTTCACCAAGGAGGGGGTTCGCTTCTGAATCAAGAGTACGATTGACAGGAAAGCCCACTACATTAAGAGTATCATGGAGAGAATATTCCTCACTTGAAGGGTTTGTCGCGATCTCTGTAAAAAACCCTATGGTGTCGTTGCCCATTGTGAATGGACGATAACATCTGAAGAGAGGTTTGAAGGGCATTTTAAGAGCTCGCTAGCGTTGGTGCACGCACTCAACCACGCACGCACGCACACACGCACACACCACGCAAGCACAAGCATACACACAAAACCCACCCACACCAACGCTCGCGAACGCACGCACACACGCACAAACACACATACACACACGTCTCCTTAAACAAACCTACTTCTAAGCAAATAGTCATTTTTCTGTAATGTTTCCAATGTAATTATAATTTCTTCTTTCTTTTCTGATTACTTCACTAGATTTTCACTCATTAGGTTGTCTCATTAATTATATATTGTGAAAATCAATTTTTTTTGTAAAGCAAACAAAATCCTTGTTTTCTCATGCTTTTAGGCTCATGTAATTGGCTATGACAATGATTCTACAACAATATTTCATTTCCCTGTATTTTGTTTTGCAGATCGTGAACTGATTTCGCAAGCGCGTTTTTAATTTAGTATTTGTAAAGTATAACGAAAGAAATACGTTTCCAGAATTGTGTAGTCAGGTCGAAGAAGATATTTGGGAATCTCCCTCCTGCCATAAAATAGACACTGTACCGCTGTTGCCCATTTATGTTGTTGCATTTGCTTCCTTTTTGTGTAACTGAGGCTGTCAAATTTGTCTGACATTTCCAAAAAAGAAATTTAAAACATTAAAACAAATGTTTAAACAAGTGGTAGGACACGAAATCTGTGAAAACAGTTTTACACAAATATATAGATTGAACACTGAGACGTGCATGTTATACTCCTATGTATTTATCTAGGAAATGATAGAAAGGGGAAAGACAGCTATGGGACTAAGAAAGCTAGTACAGGGCGAATGTTTCTGTTGAGAATTGAAACCGGGGGGTGGGGGGTAAGGGTGGCAGCAGAAGTGAGAGGGCCCGCGCAGAAGAAAACAATTGTTTTACTTGGTACCAGCTGTATACTATTGGTAGCCCATCTGTAGACTCAGAGTTAGTGTACTGGCAAAGACAAGAGAATATTAGGACTTCTATACTGAAGGAAATAAGTGCGTTTCTTCAGAAACATGTTTTACAGGTACGTTTCAAGCCACTTTTCAAGCCAGGTACAAGCAGGCATGAAGACCCAGGTGCAAAATCCTGTCGGCAACCTCCACATTTTTTTCTTATGAGAAACCCAGTGCGTTTTCTCGTAGGTTAATGGCGCGCTCTCCGTTTTTGTCAAAAGCATTAGAGCAACTGTCTCCAGGGAGTTATGCAGCAGAACTTGCGAAGTCAGATGCGGTTTGAATACCGAGGCAAAACAGAGATCTACTAAAAACAACCAAAAAACTGTTAACAAGACACAGTTAAACACAGTGTTTATTTTTATTAATTACGGAACTAATCGCAATATATTATAAGGCTACCAGACATGTATTCAGTCTACTTTCCACACATGGATGGCTTCTTGTATGGTCTGTTGCTTAGACACATACAGCAGGACGATATTTCGATTTGAACCCCTGTTCTTACTTGAAAGACAAAGAGCTCTGGGTGAGCTCGGATAATCCAGAAGAACGACTGTAGAAGAGGAGGAAATGCACAGAACTGTTTAGTGTTTATTAGTGAAAACACGTTCCCAATGACGTTACAAGCCATGTACAGGTAAGCATAAAGACCCAGGGGAGAAAACTCGTTGACAAACACACGAGCGGCTGTAAGTGCGACGTAGGGTGACATCGATCCTATGTACACACATGAAGCAACTACCAGCATCATCGTCAGCGCCCTCTGCTGGCACTTAATGTCGGAACTCGTAGAACTCTTTTCTCGCCACGCCACGACAGTTTTAAGCTGTACTACGGTGACGAAAGTTGCTATAGAAACGGTTATGAACGTAGCTATGGAAACGCTGACGTTTACAGTGATCCCAAGACTCTAGTGTCTTATTACGTCTAACGCTATTGTTAAGCCATACACCCGATTAGGTTAGAGACAACGCCTAGAGTAACAATTACAGTCAGAGCGTATGTAAAGCACACAACAATCAGTCTGATATCTCTATAAGTATAAACTGCTTTGCTTAAGAGGTAGATCGTTGCCAACGTCTGAGTTTGATTGTAAGAAGGATGGACTTGAAAGTAATTTCTGAACATCCGTTACTTAATAAGAACTTCACGAAAGCGAAATGAATTGTATTGTTTTAATGTTTAGTGTGGTTTTTGACGAGTGTCTATAGACGTTTCCATCTATAGATATAGGATATATGGACATTAGTGCCTGTGTACAATTCTTGGCTTAAGCAAAAACTTAAAGAGTGTAGGCCAACATTCCACCACACACTCTAGACAAAATGAAAATCTGTGCATTCTGTCCTACTACATAGATCACAAGAACTTGGAGTCTCATTTTATATCCCTTTTCGGCACTGTGACCCCCATAGGACTCAACGTGAAACATTAACCTCTCCTCCACCCACCTTTCTCCGTCTCCCCCCTTCCGCTTTCTCCGCTGCAACGATCCCCACTCCCCCTTTCCCTTGCCTTCTTCCCCCCTCCCTCTTTCACAAACCCCGAGGAGACATTCCTCTCTATTGGCTGTAGCACTCCCTGCCACTGGCTTAGCAGGCTTTTCCCCTACGGTCTGCATTTCTCCCCCACACTCTCTCCGTGTCCATCGACCGTACATGACTGGCGTCCTTGGATTGTCGGCTAAATAACTTTTATCTTTTGTCTGTTTGTCTGTTTTTGCCGTCCTGAAGAAGAGGCTGTGCCCTGAAACGTCCGTCTAATTCCCGTCTGGGCTTAGTTCTTTTTGTTGTACCTATAAAAGAACTCTAAAAGGGAAACAGCTGCTACTGGTTGCTGCCCGATGTTTGCGTTATTTTCCAAACTCTCCGATTCATACCCCCACCCACCTTGCTTGCCACAACCAGTTCAGTTTGAAAGACGGCAGCGATACAAACGCTACACGATTTATTCTACAGTACGATAATGAAGCTTCACTTCACAACTACTAGACGTCAATCATAAAGGCATTCTCATTCACATGCACTCATCACAGTGACATCCTACATGTATCTACATGCATACAATATTTACATTAGAATCAGACAAAACACAGGACCAACAGTCCACGTCGGTGATACTTGCCCTACCTGACTGAAAAGTCACACAGCTTACACAAGGAAGTGTCCGTCCTCAGCACAACCGTTGCAAGTCCAACTGTCGCTCAAGAATGACGTCACACGTACTTCTGCAGCAGCAAAGGACCGTCCGATGGTTACGCTACCTGACATACCTTGATTGTAACTTCTACACCTGGTCCTGACAGGACGAGCAGAACGATCTCTCGTGACGAGAATGACTGACAATTAGGTGTGCACTTCGACAATAATCCGCTCACAGATATTTCCTCACTAATACCCTGGAGTCACCATCGTGCCTGCTAATCTGTATGCAGCTATTTTACACGACACGAGCACCTTTTTCATTCAGTGCTGAACAGGACTACCGCAGGTGTCGCATCTCGCAGCTCCACGTCCCAACAACGGCGCGATTACGTCCAACGTCCTCTCTCTTTACTGGCAAGAGTCTGGGCCTTCGCGTTGCTCCGCCGGTCGTACACTGAAAGGGTTGGGGGCAGCAACTGGCCATTAATTGTGTCCACGTGGTGGGCAGCTTCTGACGAGCACTCCAGGAGACGCGCACTTCGCCTCAGATGACCAGCGGACTTTTATAATAGGCAGGAGGGTCATCGTACAGCTCAAGTGCGGCCTATCCGATACCCGCTGACTTGCGACCCATCCGTCTTCGGTCTGTGTGTTTCTCCTCCTTCTTCCCTCCAGACTCCAAGTTCCCCTTTTTATTTCTCCCTATTCCAGTTTCCTCTACATCACGTGATCCATCCCCCCTCACGTGCCCCCACCCTCGCAGGCGGCATCATGTGGGTATCCAACTTATGACCTGCTGACAGGCGCCAGTTCCAATGTTTGGGTTTCCCGAGTTCCCGAGTTCCCCGACCGCTTGCTGACACAGCCGTGCTTGGCTGACATCATGCTGTCTCCCTAATGGGACCGTCGTCGGGGGCATGGATAGCTCAGTTGAGAGAGCTGCGGACTAGGAGATGAAGGTTGCTGGTTCGAATCCTGGTGTGGATTATTTAACATTGTGCATTAACTCCATTCGGCACATTAAACTTCCTGTCTGCACAGGCCATCTTACTGCAGCTATCAGTCTGGTGGTTATTTCAGTGCATAGTTTAGTTACAGGGCCTCATCCCCCATAGTGCGAAATCACCGCAAGGTGGAAGCACTGTCCCTCTAAACAGCCACCAACCACCACGCGACCGTCGTCATTGACGCCTGGGTGCTGACTCGGCCACCCCATCAGTCAGCTTAAACAACACTGGTTTTACACGTGCCAGCTCTCATTTTGTTATAGGCCAGGTGTGTTAGAAGCATGTAGCACGTCTTAGAAAAGACCACAAAACAGTCTTACGTTCCAAATTTGGTGTTAAATACATATTATGTTAAATACATATTAAAAATCTTTAGTATTTCTTGATCTTTTTGATACAAAGACCATTTTCTAAGCTTTCAAGCAGAATATCAACTTCATTACTGACAAGTTTGGTTTGCGGATTCGTTTCTGCTCGCGCAGTGATTACAGAGACAAACAGTGAAGTGCTGACCATAACGCATGCGCACTGCTGTGGTAATTCTCTGCCGTGTGTCTAGGGGTATGGCGCTTATGTGTTTCAATAGCCTGCTCGTTAACTAGAGTTACAACAACATAAAATGTGTCAAGAAGGGGGAAACTAACACTGCGATCGCTGCCTAATTTCATCAATTTCCAATCGACTCAAGCCCCCACCCCCTTGCTTGTCACGTGCACAACTTAATAAAAGAGGGCAGCGATAATACAGTGTTCTATTTATTTACAGTTACAACATAGAATATTCCACTACACAATGAATGATGCTCTAGCATACATCTACTGACATGTAGAACAATCACTCGCACTCTCATATATTCCTCCCAGCGACGCTATACGTATCTACACGCACGAGTTATTTACCGGGTTATGAATCAACTACCGTACCGATAATTCACATCAGTGAACACAAGGATAATCCTATTCTTTCCGAAGACAATACGTTTGTCTGTGGTACTACGTGCTTAGATTACTCAGAAAATGACGTCACGTCTACGTCTTAGCACACAATAAGATTGGTCTACGATCACAAGAGATAACCGTAAATATTCTACAAATAACTAGTCCCGTTGGACAACCGACAAGTCAACAAGTTTGATGTAAACTTTCTTTTAAGCCAGGTTAGTACCGACGTCCAAGACAACTATCTTTGAGATATGATCGTGCCCTACTTTCCTACACTGTACGTAAACTCACTTTCATTTGTTGGATAGGAATACCGCAGACGCCACGTCTCTCACCTCCACAGTCTCAGCACCGGTCCGAAATGCACGAGTTCTTTTCCCGACTGACAAGAGTCCCCCCTGTGCAGCAGCTGCTGGTTCTCTGTGTCCACGTCGCGGTAACGGTCGTAATCTTCTGTAGTGACTACCCCAGAACTGTTGGGTGTATTCGGCATTCGTATTTGGTAGTCGGCTGCCTTTTTAGCCCTGAACTCTGACTTGCAAGGAAACACCACCCGTTCGGGAGGGTGGCTGTAGCCCGGAGGGTTGTTCACCCCCACCTCCCACCCGACCCCCTCTCAGGGTGACGGGTCAACCGGGGAAGGGGCGCGGGTTACCCTCATCTCGGCCGGCTACCTCCCTCGCTCAACTGCGCGCTCTCCCAACTGGCTGTTTTAGCGAGCCAATCAGGTCAATGGTAACAAGTTGCTCTTTCTCCCGATTGGTTAGGCAATGATACGCCGAGAAAATCATAACACGCACCCACGGAGAAATCCCGCCTTCTCGAAATAACTCATTGGATAGTTATTCCTTCCCTATTCGAGACTTACGCGTACTGAATGTTATTTCAGTATAAGAAAGGATCGAATAGCTGTCCCCGAATAGTGGCTATTCGGGTATAAACTTATTACGTTGTAGGGTCTCCATGCGTACAGGGCATGGAGCGTGGAAGGTCTTGACTTTTTCCTTGCTTTGGCAGGGGGGGGGGCGGTCGGGGCTGGGTTATGGTGGTACCCATATCTTTGAGGTCATTTTGGTCACCATGAATGTGAGATATTGCAAGCCGTATGAGGACACAATCTACAGTTGTTTGGCATCTAAGAAGTGACTCCAGGAAAGCACAAAACCTCAAATTACATTGTGAAAGGCAAGGAAGTGTCAGACTCTTATTTTTAATAAGACATTTCAGTTCTGTGTTCCGCTTTGCAGTATGTCTAGCGAATCCATACATGAGTGACAACAGTAGACGTTTGAAACTTTTTGGATTTAAACCTTACTGTGGTTTACAGTCAGAGTCTAAAGTTGATATCCTAAGTCGTGAAGATTTCTGTACAGTGTAAATAAAGATGGTTATAAACAGATCATGCTGGTATTAGTGGCATGGCTACTCAGCGTGTATAGAGTGCGTTGTGCAATGGTTTTCTAAAAAAAACCTGACTGTTTATAAAAGTAATAATTTTCTGCTCTTCACTGGTTAGCTTCATTTATTTGAAGAAACCAGTGGGAAGTACACTTTACACATGGCAAGCAGACGTAAAAACACTGAACTTAAATCTGTCGTCAATTTTTCATGTTACTTCTTTTCACACTGAATATTACTTGCAATTTAGGGGCATAAGTTTCATACCAATTCGCAAGCTATGTCGGTAGCATCATGTCAAAGATCTGGAGCACTTAATCTGGATTGCTCTAAAGTGTTGCAGAAAGTAAGAATTAATATTGTTCTTTTGTTATCGTTACACTGCAAATCTTTGAACCCACATCACCTGATGGTACCAGTCAGTTTCCAGAGTTTGCACGGCTTTGACACAGTGATTGTCCACAGTTGTATAAAAGTAATTCTTCACCAGCTGGCAGCTCAATATTTTATAGTCAGTTTCTGAACATGCAGAGTTTAAACAGACGTGGAACTTTGTATTCACAGGTACGAACTAGCACTCCTATTTCCCAGCCGTGGCGCCTAATTCACACAGCAAAATTGCCAGATGTTACAGGCAGTGTGTACCGAGCGTGCACAGAGGAAGGTATATTGTTTCTCATCTTTTATTGACGAATCAGTACGGATAATAAAAGCAAACTTTTCCGTATATTTTTACATCGTAGTCTTTACCTGAAGAGATAGAATTATCAAAGATCATGGCGCAAACACAGCACACGTTGGTTTTCACGAACCCCATAAATTCTTAAAGCCTCACAACCGTATTCAAATTGGTCTAATTTTCCTATGCGCAAACCCGTAAGACAGCCTAGAATCTCGAAGTCTCGAAATCCGCAAACACATAATGTAGCAGTCGGTGTTTCGGTCATATCAAGTGTTTTTTTAAGTCTTAAGTTTATCTTATTAAAATGCATTATTTCTTTTTTATTCATGCAACATTGTTAGCAGTGGCATTCAAAAATGTAATCATCAAGTGAATTACATCACTATCTTATGTGCTCCTAGAACAAATTACTATCTCTGAGCAAAACCTGCGGCCTTCGTGAAGTGCGTTTTGTTATACAGCGTTCTCCAGAAGACCAACACATGTTATCTTAACATTGCACTCCAGCTTGAAGCCATGTAGACTGAGGTTAGATCTAGGCTATGCAAAATAAAATGTATCTTGTCGTAAGTCTTCTGCTTAAGGTGGCTATTTTAACGATCAAGTTTTAAAACGAAATTCCAAATGATCTGTCTAGAGGTCGAAACCCCATAGACAGATGGATTGTCCGGTGTGGTCAATACAGAGGTGAAACAGGGGGCCATACAAAGCGATGAGCACAAGGCAACGAAGCACTGTCATCAGTTCAGTTCTACTAATGACGGAAATAAATTAACTGGGAGCAGATATCTTATTTAGCATTGGAAAATTCATTAATTCTTGCCTGCTCTTTTGATTTGACCACGGACATATGGCGGTTGAGTAAGGATGTTTCTAGTTTTGAACACCTGTTCTTACTTGAAAGACAAAGAGCTCTGAGCTCTGATCGGAATCGGGAAGAACGACTGTAGTAGACGAACAAATGCACAGAGCTGTTTATTAGTGGAAACACGTTCCCAATGACGTTACAAGCCATGTACAGGTAAGCGTGAAGACCCAGGGGAGAAAACTCGTTGACAAACATGCGAGCGGCTGTAAGTGCGACAAAGGGTGACATCGATCCTATGTACACACATGAAGCAACTACCAGCATCATCGTCAGCGCCCTCTGCTGGCACTTACTGTCGGAACTCGTAGAACTCTTTCTCGCCACGCCATGGCAGTTCGAAGCTGTACTACGGTGACGAAAGTTGCTATGAAAACGACAATAAACGTAGCTATTGGAACGCTTATGCTAAAAGTGGTATTAAAAATGGCATCCATTGCATCTCTGTTATTTTTCCACATTTCCGTAGGCACCAGATGCCACTGCAGTTTTCCAGAAACCAATGTTTGGACTACATCATATCTGAGGGGCTGGCAGACGAAACCGAGCTGAGGAAGTACAGCAAATATTAGCAAAATGATCGCCGTCGTCTTTGTGGAAATGAGGGATGTTGCTAGAAGAGGAAAGGTTACGCACACACACCGCTCTATGGCGATGACCATGACGTAGAAACCGGAAGTAGCTCTTACAGCGTAGATGACACCCAGAGTGTAGGTCACCGCCTTGAGGTAATGCTCTTCGCCAAACCCGTACAGTTGTAAGTCGGTCAGGATGTTAACAGAGCTGAAGGTTACGACGCACATCAGGAAAACGAAATCCGACAGTGATAAAGAAAATAGACACAGGTTCATGCGATCTCGTAGTCCCTGACGATAAAAGACGAGAAAGTTGATGACGTTGGAGACAACACCGAGTGAGCTAAGAACAGTTGTTACGAAGCACCCGATAATCAGCCTGATTTGTCTGTACATCGCTTCACTAAGGAGGGGGTTCTCTTTCGAAGTAACAGTAAGATTAATTAAAAAGCTAACCGGATAGAAGGTACTATAGCGGGAATATTCATGACTAACAGAGATTCTCGGGGTCTCTGGAAGAAATGTTATGTGTTCGCTAGACATTGTGATAAGTAGATGGTTTCCTCAGAGAGGATTTAAAGATATTTTAAAGCTCGCCTGCGCTCACAAAAAAACATTTACTGATTAAAATCTCTTGCCAGAGAAGCATAGGAGTCATGTTTTCGATGTCTCAATTGCATTTTTCTGTTATTCTTTTTTAGTGATCACGGTGGTTCACTAATTGTGTGTCGTAAGACCTGATAAATCCTGGTTCTCATGCGGTTTAAAGTCATGTAATTGGCGACAGTAATATTTTATTTCCTGCCTTGAGATCTTGATTTTATTTCAAAAGATCGAGTTTTTATTTGTTTTTATAATATATGACGAATCAGATATATAAATGCGTTATTGGAATTTCGTAGTCTCGTGAAGTAGTATAATTGGGAGACTTAGTTTTCCCAGAAACAAAAGTTGTATCTAAGGAATGATATTGTCAATTGTTGTAGTAAATGCACAGCGCTGCTGTCGCACACTTAAATGCATTTAGTAGTAGGTCGTGGGTAGGGGTGGAAGATCTGTCAAGATTGTAAGGGAGGGGGGCATACTTTCGGTCTCGAAACAGGCGATTTAAAACCTATTTTACCTGTGAACATCCTTTGCCAACTGGACACAGCTCTTACTGAGCATTGTATTCGCTCTTGCTGACGTCACACAGACACCTTACTGTAAGCCACTTTCTGGTCAACCAAGAGTCGCTTACCAGCATGAGAGGATCCAACAACTCCGAAGAGTACATTGCAATGCTGTAAATGGATTGATGAAGACAGGTAAATAGGGACAGTATATAGGACTTCAGAAGTCCGACCGTGTCGCACGTGACTGCGACTAGGGCAGTCGGACAGCTGCGGGGTGCTCCCACCTTAACATCGAAGACGATGCATTGTTAAACCCCGATCAGATGGGCGTGTCAGCTTGGACTAGCCTTAAGGGCTTCCTACACTTGCAATGTTCTCTGCAATGTTTACCATATATGGAAGTTGCAACGTTGAGCGAAAATGTTTTAGGGAGGCCTCTCAACATTTTAGGGGATCACACGCCGCGCTATTTTCCAGCAGGGGCTCAAAATGTTGCAGCGTGTCAGCCAATCAGAAACAATCCTGCTATTTAGTGCGGTGTGGTCTAGCGCTGGTCGTGATCATGTTAGGCCTTCGATTGATAGTCATCTGGTCAGAAAAAACGATTGTCCAGTTAATTGATCTCTTGCAGCACCATCCCAGCATATACGAAAACACATCCCCTGACTATTCAAACAGAGATTTAGTACGGGAAGGCTCTCCGTCGATTGCGAGACGGCTGGGTCACGAAACTGTCGTGCGACATTCGCAAGAAGCGTCTCCTTTCGGTGGAGTCGTGTGGTGATATTCTTGTAGAAGACACGTACGCGTATGTTCCCAACTGGTTTCGACGAGCAATGCACTGTGGAACCCACATTCGTCTTTTCCATTTTGTTTTCTCAGACTGCTGGACGAAAATAAATGCAGTCGCAGAAGCTGCAGCGGTCAGAATAAATTGTTCGTGATCATCCATAGTGTTACTATTGTCAGCCCCTAGAGCGAACACGTGATGATCATGTGACGATCTGGCTGGTAAAATGTTGCAGGTGTCATGCGCCCGTGTACGGAGAATGCTCGGAAAATGTTTTCGCTCAACGTTGAGAGCATTGCAAGTGTGGGAAGCCCTTTACTCACTCACTGGTCACACAACTTGCGACTTGAACTCTAGTTTGCTCACATAACAGCCGCTATTCTATTCTATTCTATTCTATTCTATTCTATTCTATTACCGTGTGTCATTCTCTAGTTAACACACCCAAACTGGTGTTGGGGCGATCGACAGCGAAATCATTGATAACGGAGGAAAGAACGTACGCTATGCCACCAACGGCGGTGTCACTGGTCCACGACAACCGCAGCTTATCACCAACGGCGGTGTCACTGGTCCACGACAACCGCAGCTTATCACCAACGGCTGTGTCGCTGGTCCATGACAACCGCAGCTTATCACCAACAAACGGTCGTCCGCTGGTGAATGCTTGATTGCTGGATGCGGGGTATTTGTGTGTCTGTGTGTTTCGGTATCTCTACGTGAGAAGCATCCTGGCTGTGGGATCCCGAGAGTTTGTGCGTGACGTTTTTGTTTATTAATATCAATACGTTTTTCCGTCATAAAACAAAAAACAAAAAAAAACATAACCTAGCAAACAATTATTTCGCTAGCTCATTAAAGAATCTTGCAAATTTGAGTGCAACGCAAGTACAGCAATAACCTTTTCAAAATTTTTGTTTTCTCATGAGCTCGAACATCTTAGTGACGACATTCTGCTCTATAATTATTTTATTTGGTCTCTTTGATTAAAAATATCTTATTCACTGAACACGCAAAAGAACAAACAAACCATTAGTTCTTTTACTCGCAACATAGTTGACGACAGTTGTGTAAATGACATGTTTTATCTACGGGAGAGATTTCCATTATTTCTATCGATTAAATTTCCTGTAAGACGCAGTCAAAAATTATAGCTGCAAAGTGCTTTATGGAAAACAGTGCCATAATCAAACACGACATTTTAGAAGGAATAAAACAAAAAATAGAGCAAGATGTTTTGCACCATCCCTATAAAACAAAGAGATTGGTGAACAACCAAACTAAGCGGAAACTTGCTAGCAGTTGGCCATGGAACATTTAAGTTACGAGCAGTGGTCAGAGATTGCTGCCTTTATTCTGGGCGCTCTTGCTTTAATCGTTCAGATTGGATACCTTCCACTGGCTTTGAAATATCAAGTGTTACAAATCGAGCTGAACGGAGTTTCCCGATGGCAGCTGGGTTTCTCAGAAATAGGGTTAAAGTACAGACACGTGATAGACACGATAGTCATTTCCGTCATGGGCACTGTTTTTCCCATCGTGACTGTCACTGTCGTCATAGTGGCAACTGTCATAACTCTAATCAGGTTCAAAGCCGTTATGACGTGGCGAAAAACGGTTGGCTCCACGTCTTCGGAAAAAGAACAGCAGCAGACAGCCCTGGCCAGAATGTTCGTAGGGGTGTCAGTGAAGCACATCATTGTGACAATGCCCTTCATAGCAACCATACTTACACACCTTCTTGTTCCTGATTTTTCTACATCCTACCGCTTTACCTACATTTCAACGACCTGCACAACCATCACCTCCGTGTGTTCATTGGTTGACTGTTCTGTAAACATCTTCATTTATTTTGCCAGATCTTCTCGGTTCAAAATGGAAATTCTTCATATGCGATCATGGAGCGTAAAAGAGTCCATAACCTCTGCGCTGTCTGTGGTATTCACAGAGCTATAATATTATCAGATCTGTTATCTCACATCTGACGTCGTGACAGCGATAATATACAGTAAGTGTCTATAATATTATTACAGTGACTATTTTATTACATTCGCTTGTGTGTGTGTGTGCACGTGCGTGTGTGACTTTTACTACGCACTCAAAAGGCCGATCTTTCATGATCTAACGATCTAAGACGTAGCAGAAGTTTTTTAATCATCTCTGCATGCTTGGGATATTTACATTATCTTTCGTCGATGATGAGCCTCAGAGAGAAAACGAGACCGGATGACGTCACCATCATTTCGACAAAAGTGGTCTCCCTTTCAAAAGCAGACGCTACGTTTCAGCCATGTGCTGTAATTCTCTGTGGGGCAAAATAATAGTATGATTTTTGACGTATTCTGTAACAGTAACCCACTTGGGCTTACATGGAAAGTTCTCCCCAGGACAAAGTGACGAGGATTTCAAATCACAGTCTCTCTCACGGGTCTTCGCGTCTTAAACGATCGTTCTTCCTTCCCTTGCAGCTGCACGTCGGAGACTGTGGCTATAGCGGAGTTTAAACTTGGAAGACATTTCGTGATCGTCCCAGAATCTACAAACCAACCATCCAGCCAAATCCTAGAGACAATATTTTGACAGGACTTCTAGTTTAAATAATTCCTCAAGGCGCATTGTAAATTATAGACCCTTCTGTTCCCATACTCATACTGAACTTACAAGATGGCCAGTATTTAACGATTTTATTGGACGACTCGCGGAGCCGCTGCTGCCGGCGGGATAGAGGCCTAGTAGTCTCTTTTTCTGCACTTGCTGTGTCTGTTGACAGACCAGGTGGAACTCGTCGTATCCTGGCCCTCGTTTGGCAGAACTCTCGGACTGTATTCTCTTCTTTTATTTTTCGCTTTCCACGATCATCTACCTCATCTGGAGAAGCTTTCTGATTGACTGGTCCCTTCAGCTCTACGATTGTCTGAACTGCTTCCTTCAAGATCAGGGTCCCATCTCATCTTCTCAAGATCATTAAATGTATAAACTCGGCAAGTTCTCAAGCTGACCCAGGTTCTGAAGACTCCAGGAGTTTAAAACTCAAAGTTCTTAGACTGATCTAGAGTTTTAAACTTCTAAAAGTTCTCATGCTGGTCCTCACAGTTCCCCTCCCACTGTCTCCAAGCTGCCATTATTGCCGGCTTATCATCGGATCATCTTCGATAACGTCATCACTGTAACGACCTCCCTCCCGCACTCTATCTTTGTGTAGTCTTAGCACCAAACCAGAAGTCATGTGCGCAGATTGTAATTTATCCATTGGAGTAGTGAGATAACGGTCAGACCAGTCGCCAGCAACTTGAGGTCATGGCGTTAGACTTTCTTTGTACCAGTCAGCCGTAACACCTATACGGGAACCAGTGTCAGTAGATAAGGACCCTGTCTTTTATTTGTTCTGGGGTGAGTCTTGCTGCAGACTTCCTCTAGATCCTCTTGAACATTCTCACCTTGCAAAATACCTACCTGTCAGTCTGCTGTCTTCACCAACGCGCATGTCCACGTCAGTCCACACGCAATGGCGATCGATCTACTCCCAGACCCTACTCCTCGCTTATGCATTTATCTTCGAAGGTGTATGGCTTTTGTGTGTACGTGCATTATTTCTGTTCTGCCTGGGGAGACAGCACCCTGTTGGTACCTGCCATCTGCACTCAGTTTTGAGGAAACGGTCTCTTGAAAATTAAAGAATTCGGCACAACTCAACAGGTTTGGATTGGATGTTCTCTTTGACAACTGCCCCTACTGATCTTCTAGTCTGGTCAAAATACTACTTTCCTAAGGGGGGCTGTCAGGCACCTTGGCTTTTTTCTGCCTCCTCGGCTGTGTTGTCGTACAAAGTTTAGAAGAAAATAAAAAATATAAGAAATAAAATAACAAGTACAGAAAAAGTAGGCGAGAGACCCCTTTTGTTTTCCTCTCTTCATTGTACTGGAGGCCAGTGCAGAAGACTGGTTTCGCCGAAACTGAACTCGAGATGTGCGATCTGCAGTTTTCTTTCAGTTGCAGTCCATTGCATCCACACACCCTCACTTTCTCTATTTGTCTCTCTTTCGCTTGCTTGTTCGCTCGCAAGTGTTATCTATCGTAAGTCGTTGCTGGTCTCCTAAGACGAACCTGTAATATATCCGCGCTAGTTAAATTAAACTATTTGTTCGTTTCAGAAAAAACACGAAGCTCTAAGGTTAATCTAACCAAATTATACATTGTCAAAGTCCTTGGGTTTTAGGAATTTTAAGTTCGAGTGGTTATGTAAAACGTAGAAACACGCTGGTTGCAGAGACTAAAATTCGTCTATTTTGATTTTCCAGTTTCGCAATTTTGACTTTTGTCTTTCTTTATCGCATCTAGCTGTGCCCTAATCCCAATCTGATCCGTGTCCTAGATGTACGAAGTAAAGTTGATTTTCTATAATGTCGTAGTGTTGTAGGTATGACTACTTTTTGCAGCCAGGGAAGGAAAACGATTTGTCAACCTGCTACTCAAGTTTGCAGTCAAACTTGCAGTACCTCAGGGAGCAAAGAGATGTTTGGACAGCAAGCTACTGTGAAGTTTAGCATCCTGATACAATGTGTTTTTGAGATCGCCTCATACGCTTAATGCACCCTTTTCGTGTAATTTAAAGTGACTTTTTTCTGGACTCTTTCCAGACATTTGCTAGTTCCCTTACAAACTTCGTTTTCCTCGGTGCGTTTCAGTTTATGTTATTTTTGGTGGGGGGGCGGGCGGGGAGGCAGTTACGAGCTGAGAGAACCACACCCACTTAAGCAAAAGAACAATATCAACAATAAATACAGCTGAGTATGATGTAGATACATCTGAAGTATGGTGCATGTTCGACTTTTAGAGCAATATCCCTCAAAAGCGTTTAATATTCAGTTGTTTGGCTTCTAATATGTGTGCCTTTATTGATCTTAAGCAATAGCTGTGACAACTATTAATTTTGTAAAATACCCACTATACCAAGAAGACAATAATGTAAACACTTGGAACTTTTTTTTGTAAACAAGATACCATATTGGTACCGCCGCTAAGTCGCACTTTTTGCGGCAAGAATAAAGAAACATGCATTGGAAGAAATACTTTCGTAAGCACCTAAATCCCCTTACTGGATTGTCTTATGTGCATTTGACCACTGAACTCATACATTTCTATGGTTTCTTCTTCTAAGGGTTGTGGATAACGACAAACTCTTGAAATGCATTCAAATCTGGCAATAAAAACAAGAGATTTGTTTCTGCTGTCATCTTCTCAAGGAAAAACATTGGTATTGGTAACAGAAAATCTGATCACATGTTTGTGATGTATATTAGTCAGTTTCTCATTGAGACGAACAGAATGGCTGCATTTCGCTGCTTCAATATGAATTTAGGCAATTTGTAGAGATAGATGCCAGAACTGATTGAAATCTCACCTCTCACAAGGCATCTGAAGATACGTAAAGCTACGCAAAAATAATTGTCTTCAAAGGCTAGTGGTTTGGACTGACAGTCTCTCTCTCTCCCCACCCCCGCGAGCGTCTTTCTGTCATTTCTTTTGCTGTATTTCAGCAAAGGAATACACGATTTTAACAGACTATTTTTTGCTTAGTAAAACAAAGGTTTGTGACTATTCTAGTTCACGGTACAGTATCATCTGTCCATCCATTGCCGGCGCGTAACTTCACGCGATCGGATTCTTCGCGTGACGTCAAATTATAGCGTCACATTTTTGTTCAAACGCGTCTGTTCGCGAGTTAACGGCCAGGACTGGCATCAGACCACTGCAGTTTCCAGCCGGACAGGCCGCATCTCTGTACGCTACGCCGTCAACCGTCACAACCGACGTCCGACCGTAGCTACCGCTGGAAGCTGCCTATAGGCACGCAAGTTCTACATCACCGTGCGGCGAAACTAGTCGTCTGGTAACCCAACCACTGTAGTTGCAACGTGTGTGAATGGAATTAGGCTTAAGAATTTCCTCTCTATCGAACGAATGCTTGTCAGTTGGTTGTGTCGTCTGTAAACGCCTACCTCAAAACACTTATTGGTTATGCAATTGTAATATGTTACGTACTGCAAAATTTTATTGTGAAAGTGTTGCACGGTCCACTTTCGTAGGGGTCGCAGCGTTAACCGTCGCACGACCCGACAAAAGTTTCCGCGCTGATGTGCAGTTCTGCTGTGTTTCGGGAGGACTGTTTCGCCACTTTTCTGTTTCGCCACTTCTCTGTTTCGCTTCTTCTGTTCGCTAAATTCCTGCTTTGCTGTTCTTCGTTCGCCGGTTCTTCGTTCTCCGTTTCCTTCTTCGTCAAGATCAACGCTTCATCCTTCGTTCGCCGTCACCTTCATAAGCCGCCGCCGCCGCATCACCAACACTGCACAACCGTCAACACCCCATCTGTCATCGCATCAGGAACATCGACCACACTGTCACCAGCCCGAGCACGCACGCGGACTGTGCCATCCTACGCGTGAGATAAGTCGTGTATTCTGTGCTGACGCAAACGTGGTGACTCTGACATTTGTGGTCGGTGTGAACATTTTCACAGCACAACACTGTCTTCAAACATTCACATTAACATTTTGCTCGCCATTCACATCAACCACACATCGCCCATTTCATTGTGAGTTAATTAAATGTGGGTTTTCTATACACGGCCGACTTTTTTGTTGAAAAAAGAGTGTGTGCATCTGGTGTGTGACAGTCCGTTTTGCAGGTTTCTACCTGTTGCAATGTACTTCCGCTGTAAGTGCACAGGCGCACATCCAGGTGCAAGCACGACATAAAACGTTACAAGGTTAGTAATAGGTAGTTTAAAGCCTGTTCAGGAAGATCTTGGGTATTGTAGGCAACACAATATATCATATAAAAATACTGATGTCAGCTGCCATTGAGAGAAATTCAACTGGTGTCAACATGCCCGCGAACGCTCGCAACGCCACACAGAAAGCTGGACGCAAGCGTTTTCTCTGGTCTCGTTTTCGCACAAGTCGTATGGGTAATAAGGTTTTGATTATTTGCCATTATCTAGATTTTGTCTCGAACAAAACAGTGTCCCGTGATAGCCTTCTACGTGCAAAAGGCGATTTTTTGGTTAACGTAGTAAATAATGAAAATGTATGTACACTGTTTAGAATAAAATATGTTTATGTAAAGCGTAACTATTTAAGCAGTAATGTACTATAGGCGGATATAGAGGACAAGTTGAAAATTATGTGCAATACAGCAGCTCAGAACTGCCTTTGTTGTGGTACACTTTCTTGGCCTTGACCTGCTGAGGACTGGTGTAGTCTGTATCAGTATTGGCCTGGGGTGGGGGGTGGTGGGGTCTTCCATCCCTTCTTTGAATTCCTGTACCTGTCGCTATGATCTTCTTGTTGCTTATCGAGCCGCCTTGCCTTGTTGGGTCGCCTCAGATGGAACTTTGAGAGGGACCCACATGTCTTCGCTGCCTGAGTGAATCGAGATGCCAGTTTGCAGTGTTTCGAGAAGCTAGTGGCACAAGCTGCACTTGCGAGTCAAGAAAGAACTTTTTTATTTCGGTCATTGATCCGCAGTCTTATTCTGGCACTGGCTCGTATTTTTGCTCGTAAGGGAAAGAATATAACTGTACTACCTCTTTGGAACTGTTTAGATTTGATGTTAGATGCGTGTACACGCCGTGTGCTCATGAGTGCAGAGTTTCTATTGTAAGTTATAGTCCTTTTAAGTTTTCTCAATAACGTTTGCAGTTTTTCCAGGGACTCTGAGATGGACTTTTAAGATAGTTTATCCCTAAATCCTTGCATTTATTGATAAAACAATATTTGTTTTATTTTAACCTGAAAAGCCTGGTTTTGTCTTGCCTTTTGTGTGAGAATGGAAGGCTTGCTACTTGTCCACCCGTGCAGGTGTGAGCTGATCTAGGTTGTCCCACGTCCGAAATCGCATGCCAGGGTGAGTGACATCCTGTGTATGCTTAAAATAGGAGTAAGGTCGTTTTGCCCATTTGCCATTGCGCCTATCAACCAGTTTGCCCACCCGATAAGAGAGAAGGCGTTAGCTGACGGTCACTTTATTGTTACTTAGCAAACTGTAAGAGATGACAAAGTAGCAGGTCTACCGTAAGTTTCATTTGCTTCAAAGGATACCCGACCTCTGACATGGGGGAGGGAGGGGCGCTGGTGACAAAGTCAACGGCTCGACTGTTTGTTAGGTCCGGGCGTGAACTCGCTGGGCTCGATACAGAGCCGACAGCGAGTGTAATCAAGTCTCACCTCATACGTCACAACAACCTGATGCCAGCGAACGACTCGTAACGGCGGTACCGACCGACACCGAGTGAAAGATGTAATCAAGTCTGACACACGAACACAATCTCTCTCTCTCTCTTTGAGAGACATACTTTCACGTTGTTGAACACCTAAGTTCACATTCTTTGTAAAACGGACAGTCACCTTGACATAGTGTGCGTCACTTTAAGGTCGATGATCGACCTCTGAACTCCCACCACTGGAGTTCAGTAATACAGCCACTCAAGGCCAGATCTCTGATTCTGCTTCAATACTGCTTTGTCCCTTCCATCTGCGATTTCCTCTTTTTAATTTCTGTGCTTCCTTCTTCGCCCGTTGAGCCCGTATATGCGTCTGAAACACGTGCCAAGAGTCGCACACCAGTCTTGAGGGATCCAGCACCCTGGAAGAATCTCTTGCCACACCGCACTGGTTTGCCCTAGACACGCAGGACAACTACAGGACTTGACAGGACCCCAGTTGAAGGCGACACTCGGCTTACAAGCCTTACCACCAACAGCCTTCCTCAAGACTCTCAACAGTTGATTATGCAGAAGTTCCAGCAGCAGAAGATTGCTTACAGAAGATAACTTGACATTGTAATCCAGTCCTTTTATTTTAACCGTTGATACATGCATTGCTACATTAATACACACGTGGTTGTCATGACACACCTATCAACCAACCAGGACAAAGCAGAGCTGGATGGGGTTAAACAAGGGAATTAAAGACCTGACAATGGTTGTGATGACTCACACCTAGAGTCTGCAGGATAATTATCTTGACCCACTAAAACCCCAAACCGTGACAATGCGAGTGGATTGCGAGGGGGATGTGACACAAAGAAAAGGCACTGATGGTCCAGACAATGGTGGAAACACATAGAGGTGGTGAGCTTAGTCTCAGGACTGGCAGGAGGGCAATACAGAGTCGCAAAGCTTTTGGTCTTGACAAAACCCCAACATATCGAGCTTCGAAAGCTCTCAGAAATCCATCGGCCACCCCACTACCTACTACAACCAGCAACTGCCGTCACAGAAACATCAGCCAATTTCCTCGCATTTCTGTTCCCACGTTTCAAACGTTGGACTTTAATGTGCACGGAGTCATACATCTATAAACATGAAGTCTACACCGCGCTAACCTACTGCAGCAAAGTTAGCACACCGCCACTGCAGAGAGGTATCTGATGTGAACACAAATATCTGACTCGAAATTTCGCTGTGCAGTCTGCCTCCATGCTGGAAACAATCGAACTGCATGGCCGCGTGACTGTGTTTGTGCATGCCACGTAAGCTGGCATTGTGCGTGTGTGCGTGTGTGCGTGCAAGTGCGTGTGTGGGAGTATTTATGAAGGAGGATGGGGGGTATCATGTTTTTTCCTGTAGATGAGATTCACTACCGCTTGAAGGTATTGTCTTTCAGGAACTTGCTCTGTTTATTTATCAAATACGGAATCCGTATGAATTATTGCCAATGCCATGAGAAAAAACGACGTTTTAAAACTGATTTCAAAAGAAATGCATCAAAAGGAAAATGGAAAGGAAAGAAAACAATAACAAAAACTTGATTGTCGGCCCTGTTTTTTCATATACAATATTTATCAATGGATATTGAATCGCAGAGATCTTCCGAATGAGTAAACATTTATCTTTTTTTAAGCAGTACCTACTCGTGCTTTTAAGATTAATTTGTATGCTAGAAAATCATATATTTATTATACATAAACTTAATAGTTAGTAATTGTTGACACATAAAACTGTAAATTTACAAAAAAAATAGTCGGAGTGAAGTAGTAGACGAATAATTGAGTTCTTTTCTAAGGGGCTGTAAAAGCTATTATTTAAATTCGTGTGAGAAGAAAATGCTAAGACAAAAGCGTGAGAAAGCAGGTGACATAGGCCTACGTTTACACAATGGCTGGAAACATTGTTTATCTCAACAGTTCTACTAACGCTACTTTCTTGTCAGAGAACTTTCCAGTTTTTGTAGGTTTGAACCCTATTATAAGTCAAGAGGCATACCAAATTATTCATTTGGTTGTTACCTGTTTTATGAGCATCCCAATTTGCTTAACTGGTATTCTAGGAAACATAGTCAACTGCATAGTGATCAAGCGGCAAGGACTACAGCATCGTATGAACCTGAGTCTTTTATTCCTAACGTTCGCAGACTTGCTGTTTCTTTTCTTTTCTTTTGTATTTGCATGCCTCAGCTTGATGACAGCTCTCGACAAAACCGGATTCTTTGACGAGTTTTATTTCAAAGCTTTGCATTCGTTCGGGGGCGCCGTGTGTGCTCTGAAATCCACGTCTGCGTGTTTCAACATGGTGATCACGCTGGAACGATGTTTGTGTGTGGTGCTTCCCCTGCGTGCGATGTTTTGGATGAGGACTAAAACGATGGCCATCGTGTTGGGCACTATAGCTCTGTTCATGCAGCTTGGGTTCTTTCAGTGCCTTTCAGTGCCTTTCAGATATCACGTAACTGACATCGTGATCAATGGCGTCAGACAATGGCAATCTGTTCCCCCGGAGATCGAACCTCGGTATATCCAAGTTATGGATTCAATACTTTATACCCTGACTGTAACAGTTCCCGTGGTGACAGTGGTTGTCGTAGCAGCAGCAACAGCCGTTACACTAATGAAACTCAAGGCGTTGACCTCGTGGCGCAAAACAAACAGCAGCGCAGTTGGTGGGCAAGGTGACCAGCAGATGGCGCTGACGCGAATGATTGTGGGTGTGTCAATCAAGTACGTCATCGCGGCCTTACCCTTTATATCGCTTGTTCTAGTCCAGCTTACCTTTCCTGAATTCGTCACGGCTTATCGTTTTATCAGCCTGAGTTTGACCTGCATGACCATAGCGTCCTTGTTCTCAATTGTCGACAGCTCTGTGAATGTCTTTATTTACTACAAACGATCTTCCAGATTCAACATGGAGCTGCGGGCTCTAATATGCCCTTGCAGAGAGAATGAAAGTTTAAATACTGTGTTATCTGTGAATTCATGTCGGTAACTACTGACATCGTGTTCTCCAGAAACTAATTCTGTAATTCAGCAAGGAAAGGGTTTGGAAAGGGTTTGGGAAGGGTTTGCCACTGATGTACGGCGGAACGCACTTGTGTTGTGCGGTGTGGTGGAGTTGTTAGCTGTCGACAACAGGACAACCTGCAAGTAAATTGGATTTACAATGACCCCTGCAAATGAATATGATGAGAACCTTAAGGTGATGGATATATTATTGGAATGTAATATTAAATGTTGAAAACAAAGATAACCCCCATGTATCTGTTTTCATGACTCTCTCAAGAATAATGTCATAACCCCTTACTTTGGGATTGCTTGCATGTTCAAATTCATTCGGGAAGTTTTATATATATATATAGACGCCCAGTCACTCACAAACAGTTCAGTTAGTAATGTTCTGGTAATTCCACGGCTGAACAGTCCGATATATTATATTAGTCCGTGCTCGAGCAGACGAGTTGTAGAACTGGAACTGGAACGTAGTCAGGTGCGGTGGAACAGCTCCGTGAGGTTGCAATCCCATCTGGCTGTGGCTTGACGACGTATAACTTTTTCAAGTCTTCCACACACCAATCTCCAGTACACAGACGTAAACAGTATACACACAATCTCCAGTACACAGACGTAAACAGTATACACACAATCTCCAGCACACAGACGTAAACAGTACACACACGATCTCCAGTACACAGACGTAGACAGTATACACACCGATCTCCAGTACACAGACGTAAACAGTATACACACGATCTTCAGTACACAGACGTAAACAGTATACACACAATCTCCAGCACACAGACGTAAACAGTATACACACAATCTCCAGTACACAGACGTAAACAGTATACACACAATCTCCAGTACACAGACGTAAACAGTATACACACAATCTCCAGTACACAGACGTAAACAGTATACACACCAATTGTCACATGTCACCCTAGGCTATTACCTGTCACTCCTAGGTAAGCCTTTTAGCTCCTCCCTTTGTAAGCTAGTAGGGGGAAGATATCTCATCACCAGGCTATCGCTCCGCCCTTTCTGGACACTGAGTGGCTAGCTGGAAGCTCGCCATTGGTCAGCGCCGTTGGCCGGCCCCACCGAGTTTGACCAGAACCGGTTTAGCCCAGTTAGGGGGTTAGAATTTAAGGAGGGAAAAAACGCGAGATAGACACAGAAGGATACACCGGGAGGGAGGAGAGAGGAGACACAGAGAGGGTCACATACAGAGAGGGACGTGCACCTAGGAAGAGACCCAGTGAAGCGACCACGTGCTAGCCTACGGACCTCAGTCGCCATCTTGCCAAAAGGAAGACTCCAGCTCTCTTGCAGTTACGAGTGTAATCT
>SMGT01013366.1:174792-185995 GCA_004794575.1 Lanistes nyassanus
CTACTTACCAAAGTGGGACTAGATGCAAAAGGGGGTGAGGTGGTATTACGTACAGACTAAGGGTGTCTGTTTACACACATCTGGGGTTGCAGAAACTAAGGGTGTCTGTTTACACACATCTGGGGTTGCAGAAACTAAGGGTGTCTGTTTACACACATCTGGGGTTGCAGCAACTAAGGGGGTCTGTTTACACACATCTGGGGTTGCAGAAACTAAGGGGGGTCGTTTTGACAACCATTAGAGTTCGAAATCGGTCACACTGTGTGTACGAGCGGATACTAGATGACATGTTTTTCTCCCCGTTGCCCCCGGTATCAAATGCAGCGACTAGACAACAACCCCAGCGGCTTAGTGGCAAGCTTTGTACCCCACTTCCCACCAGCAATATGTCTTAAGCTAGTGGGCGAATCAACTTAAACGAGTGGGCGAATCGACTTAGACAGAGGGCATGGGCGATCTGGTTGGGCGAAACGACTTTCCGCCAGGTCTTCTCCAGTTTCACTATAACCCAAGGTCACAAAAACGTCGGAACTTAGCTGAACAGCATCTTAAGTTTTCAGAAAAGGTCGTGAACATCCCAGGGGTTAAGGTTCGGGCCAAAAGGCATGGGCCGAAGGCCATATACTGTTCCCCTGTATGTGACGTACGTACTTTCCAGAAGCCCTGTGGGATGTTTAAGCAATCGTCCTCTAAAGCCACGGGGACTGGATTATCTTCTGGGTGCAGTGCACACATTCCCTGTCTTCATACGAAAACGCAAAGCCCTGATAAAGTGTTCAAGCCAGTCGGGTCGACAATGGGAGATCTTCTCCTCCAGGCTTGGAAACCGCGAAAACACAATAGTAAGGGCTGGGCGAAAAGACATCCCTGACCATCAGGAAACTGGATTTTCGGGGAGAGTCTCTGTTAGGGCCAATCTGCCCTGGGAGTGTGGGGGAGGGAGAAGGCGGGGGTGATGGAGAGATGAAGTTGCTCTCGTATGAGCGCACCAACCCAAGGATTGTGGTGAAAGAGCAGAAGGGGGCCTCCCACTGGAGGCAGGCCGAAGAAGGTTGTTCGCGAAATCTACCTGATAACGACGTTCCACGGCTGTTGCCGGCGGGTTGGGGTGAAGACCGATGTGGTGACTGCCTCCCCTGACAACCACGATGTCTTACTTCGGACGCATTCCCCTGTGTGGAGGGTGGGGGGACGCGAAAATCTCTTGCAGGTTGTCTGAGGTCGTCGCAAGGTCTCGGCGGTGTTCGTGCCAAGCTGCGCGTGCCTGCGATCCAAAGAGCAGAAACTGCCGAGCGGCGTGCAGCCCGAAACACTGACGAACTGGTGAATCGTTACTAGCGTGTAGCACTGTCTGAGGTCTCGTGAGAAACATGTTGGCCGAGAGCACAGAGTTCACTGTGATTGAACTAAGACTGGGTGTACACAGAGCTGCTTTAGTGTCATTCCAATACGTCTAATGACGGTCTGTTGTCCATTAAGCAACTGTGACTGTACATCGGCCCTAAGTGATGTACACGGAGTTAGAAACGACTTTCTCCAGTGCTGCCGACGTTAAAACATTGTGCCTGGTACCCGTTAGAAAGCCAACGGAAGAGTTTAGGCGCAGGAGGTGTTCAAGACGCTCTACCCACCCCCTTCCCCACAGCTAGAGTGAGAAATTGAAAATGCTGTCAACAGTTTGAACTAATTTTACACAGAACCGTACAACTAACACTTTATGGTTGATGTAGAAAAGTCATTAATATCGAACATATAGCTTTTTCCCTGACACGAACAGTTCTAGCAGAGCCGCATGGTAAGAGTTTTTTTCCGAATCCATGTTTTAGGGACTGCATCAGGTTGCTTCGCTATTATTTCTTAGCTCAGCATAATGAAAATATCCGATCGCTGATTTCCATGGAATATCTTAATACATTTCCTATGTATTCTCATGTCGAGAATGTGTGCTGTTGGCATCGTCTTTGATACACACAATACTCCATTTCCTCAGTGGTCTTGAAGCTTTCCCATCTACCTTTATATCTACACAGCCAGGCACGCACGAGCACATGCACAAGCCCATGCACGCGAGCGCAAACACAAACGCACCCATAAAGCTGATACCATAGACCTCCAAACACTCTCACATGCACACCAATACGTACATACACACATACACTAAACCTACACACACATACATATCATATAATATTCTTACATTCATTGGATTTAGATCAAAACTGATCTCAATGAAGTCTATTATTAAAGTGTAAAAAAATAGTTTATTCAAGTCCAGATTTTCAGGTTTATACATTTAAATTGAGATCCCAACAAAAATGCAAATGATTGAAAACTAAGAAAGTAAATTTATTTTAAAAGAAACAACATATACTCCATACTATTTTAAAGTAGGATTGAAAAATCTTAGTTAAAAAGAAGTGAACGAGTTTCCACATAAAAAGGGAAAGGGAATGATGGCCATGGAGTTATTGAACGGAGGTTAGACTGCAAAAAACCCTGGAACTAATGAGCAGCCAGCATACGTTCAATATACTCTGTCATAAATATGATTCATGAACTCATTAATTTCTTTTAAATGTAATATCGGAAAAGAAAGTTAAGGTTTCCAAACAAATTAGTTTTATTAAATTCTCATAGAGATTTGAAAGTCCTATTCTTCACTATAAAAAGATTGGGTTGGAAGTATCAAAGTCAGTTTTAAAGCAGTCGCATTTCGTTAACAATGTTTCAGACGTTTAATGTCACCTCTACCCTGGTCTACGATTTGAATTCCCCGTCACAACACGCCGTCCTTGCCTCGAAACCTATTATAAGTGACGCCACCTACCGACAGATCCACATCATCCTCAACGCTGTTTCTTTTATCATTTTTGCCGTCGGTCTTTCGACTAACCTGATCAACAGCCTGGTGTTCAGTCGTCAGGGACTCCGCGACCGCATGAACCTGTGTCTGCTGTACCTGTCAGCGGTAGACCTCTTGTACCTAGCCTCATCGTCTGTCAGCAGTTTTGTAACCTTCTTCTACGATCTTGGCGCATGTGGAGTTGGTGACGAACATTACCTGAAGAATGTCGTTTATGTTACGGCAGTCATATACGCCTTCAAAGCAACCTCTGGCTCCTACAATGTAGTGATAGCGTTAGAACGTTGTCTGTGTGTAATATTTCCGCTCCATGCGACATCGTGTATGACCACTCGCGTAATGGGAATAGTGCTGACGACGATCGCTGTGGTCGTTCAATTAGGCTACACCATCATTCCTCTCAAATATGATATCGTCAGCCTTGGGGCTGACAGCGGTGTCCACTGGAACGTCAGGCCTTCGAAAGTATTCCTAAACAACAAAATGCTTTTCGATGTTATATTAGACAACATACTGGGAATCGCGTTGCCAATGGCCAGTTTTCTTGCCGTATTGATAGCGACAGTAATCACGGTTATCCAACTAAAGGCCACCTCCTTGTGGAGACGCCAGACCTCGTCGGCACGTTGTAGCAAGGACAGTCAACAGACGGCCTTGACACACATGTTAATAGGGGTCTCCTGCGCTTACATCGTCTCTATGGCGCCGTTTGTGATGATATTCATCACGCGTCTCGCCGAGATGAACTTTTCGCTCACGGGTACAGACTCCAAACTCTACCTCCTGTGCAGCATGATCGTCAACCTGTTCCCACTCGCCAACTGTTCTGTCAACTTCTTCGTTTACTATTGCCGGTCATCGCGTTTCAGACGAGCACTAAAAGGTTTATTTTGTCGCAGTTACCGTTACTTTTGACACATCGTGTCCAGTGGAGTGACCCCCAATTTCCATTTCCTTTAATTTTAACAGCAATTGAAATGTCAGTAAATCTAAGCAGTTCGCTGTGCTTTCTCTTACTCCAGCAATAAATCTCACGATAAATCGTTGCCGAAGGACCTCAAATTCGCAATATGTGAGTATAGTTTCCGGAAGTCTTTGTAATTCGTCCTTTAGTCTCATGCCTTTCTGACTACTTCATAACTAATTAACAACAAACGAGGACCGAGCGCTTAAATTATCAATACAAGAAGAAGTACTTGAAACGCTCAACATAACCGTATGCAGACACATGTGACCAAGGGAGCTTACCGTACCCAAACACGTAGCAAAAAGAGGTTCGAAAGAAAGGAAAGAAAGGATCTGCATACCGTTACTTTGAGCGTTTCTTCATAACTGTTAAATCTTGCGTGCGCGTGCAGGTTCGTGTGTGTGTAGAGGTGTGTGGGTGAGTGGGTGAATCAGAGTGTTGCAGCACATGCGAATGTTTGTACTTTTGAGTTTCTTGGGTTAACACTTGACAGTAAATGTGCATAGATATCAATTTCTTCCATGACGCAAGTTTTCTCTGCCTGCAGTTTTATTTCCATGTCTACGTTTACTTTCCTTACTGTCTTTCGAGGGAAAGTGATGGCCGAGTGGTTAGAATGCTGCCCTCCGAAGTCGTAGGCGATGGTTCGATTCCCGTGCCCAGCACCACGCTTCCCACAGATCACCCCGCTGGGAATGGGTCAGGGAGGGTAAAGCAGAGGGAGAGTCTTCACGATACGGCCACAGAAGATTGGAGGTCCCATCATCCCCACTCCGATATGACAGACAGATCACGAGACAGCCTTGAGTGTCTTTTTTGAAAACATCTACATGTGACAAACGTTGTGTTATGTCACTGGAGGACGGTCATCAGATTTCCTCACACCTTATGTCTTCCTCTGACGAAACCCGTTTAGAGTTGGCCCAGTTTCCAGCTTGACCACCGATGCGCTGTATCAGTTTTTTTTAACCTTGCAGCTCATGAATATTTCCGCTTCGTAAATCTCAAATTTGTTTCTGCTGTTAAAAGTAGCTGTGGGTGGTAAGAATTGTAACAATATTGTAATTGTACTATGGAGAAAAGGCGATATCTGTTTCTTGCTGTTGAGGTGATGAGGTGGGGTGGGGTGGGGTGGGAAAGGTCACGTGCAGGTCAAGCCCCTGGCTGTAATGCAAGATGCCAGTTCTCATTTTCTTTATCTAGCGATAAACACCACCACTGTAGATGAATATCTAGGTCTAGCAACACGTGGTGGTGGTACCAAATCAGTCATTTAAAGATGTGTGGCCAGAACTGTCACACTTTGTCTTGGTGGGTGGTGGAAGTCAGTTTTACGGCCCTCTGGCCAGGCACGTGGCTCGGGAAATTACAGGCCTGCATGCAGCTACTTCCTCAACAAACCCCATCTCTGGTGGTAAACACTCTCACATGCAAAAGTCGCATTTTGCGCAGTTACAGCCTCAGATTTGCATGTATTTGGGATTTTGTGATGGAGACATCTTGACACACAAAGAGATTTATTAGAACATTCAGAGGGAAGCAACGCTCAGCGCGTAGATAGTGAGACGTCAGATGTAGATAACGAGACGTCAGATGTAGATAGCGAGACGTCAGATGTAGATAGCGAGACGTCAGATCTAGATAGTGAGACGTCAGATGTAGATAGCGAGACGTCAGATGTAGATAGCGGGACGTCAGATGTAGATAGCGGGACGTCAGATGTAGATAGTGTGCCGCATTGCCTGCAGATTTAGATCTCTCCTTTTGAGAAGTCTGAAAAGGGAGGAACCCATAACTCTGGGTCCTGCATTTTGACAAGCGTATCTTGCGTTGTTGGGGGAAAAGGGGGAAGAGGGACGGGAGCCTAGGCTATCAACGCTGCCAATTCACAAAGTCATTTTATTTTAAAACACATCAGAAATCTTGTCGACTAAGTCCTTGTTGCTCTGCTTGTCTGTGTTAGAACTGTCATGTCACCAAATTGTCAGAAACCCAGATTAACAAACTAAAGCTTTCCTCTCTCTAGTTATTGGAAGTGTGTTGTCTGTCTGAATGCGTGTTCTGTTCGAAATTTGTTAGACGCTTTAGTCCATCCAAAAGAAACACAAGCGTGGATCTATTTCCACCTTTTACTTCAGAACAACGAGAAATTATTTCAATGAGTTTAAAACACTTACGTTCATGTCATAATCCCACACACACTAATTTGATCTATTCCTCTGTCACACAATCCAAAAGAAGGTTCTTGGTCCATAAAATGAGTACTGGTCCTTTACAGTTCTGCACGTACAAGACGCAATAACACTAGTATCCACAGTTCACTCCTAAATGTTAGTGTCGGACAAGTTGTTGTAAATCAGAAGTCGAAGACGTTCACAACAACGTATGGATAATGGCGATGATCCTGAGGACAGGCGAGGATACCGAAGACGGCGGTGAAATTGAAGACGGGCCTTGTAGTTGAAGAGGGCGATGATATGTAGACCGGCGATGATAACTGAAGACGGCGGTGAAATTGAAGACTAGCGATGTTGCGAAAGATGACGATATTTAGACGGGCGATGATACGACCCACTGGTCCAGTCGTTGTTGATGAATATTTAACTAAAGTTCTTTTCAAAGCAAAACAATATTTCAACGTTTCGTCAAAAATGTAACAATCCAATCTCTCTGTACTTGCAGTCGTAAGTTGACGTTTCATGTATATTTAGAAAAGAGTATTAATTTCATCATAACTTGTGTTCCTCGTCGTTTGCCTTTCTGGAATCAGGGACAAGCTCGACAACTCCGCGGATTCCTACGTGGTCTGTAAGCGGTAGACGCTCTAGCGGACGCGAACTCAGTCTTCAACTGGTAACTACCAGAGCTCGACTCTGCAATAGTTACTCGAAATGTATATCCTCTCGGGGAAATACATTAAACCACAGAACTCCAATTCTGTTACTTCGGGTTCCAGTTCTCGGACTTGAGATAATTGCTATAAGGCTCTTGTCTCCTTTGATAGGCGACCACGGGCTTGCTACGTCAACGGTTTTTGATGTTTATACATGGTGTAAAATGGACAAACAAAGTTTAGGGGTGCTGCCCGCCCCAATATTATCCGGTCACAAGATGACTAAATCCCAGAATCCCTTGTTTATTATGAAATGTTTGGTATCTATAATGGCTTTCATTTACTTTCTTTGAGCATTGTGCTTCACCTGCTGCCAGCCGTTTGGATGAAATCGATATACGGTTCACTTGTATAGATTCTCTTATCTTGTCCACAGCCCTAGACTCAGAGGTTATTCTTGCCTCGTTTGTCTGGCCCCGTCCTCGAGTTTCTTATCCAGATATGTCTATCGTATAAAAATAAAATCAACGTCTGTATAAAACTACGCGCAATTCTGGTTGCAGCCTCAGGCAAAACACACGGGTTATTAGCACTTTTCCGCTGGAGCTCTGGCGTTACTCATATTTCGGCACGATGTAGGGTATATACTGTTTTTAAATATGTCTCAACGTCACCATTTTGTCCTCCTCCTCCACCACCACCACCACCACCGCCATCGGTGGAAAGAGGAAGACAGTCAGTGTCGTTGTATCGTCGTCGTTGTTGCTGAAGTCCTGACCTTTTTTGTCAAAACGGCCATAGTTCATTGCTGATGGTCGTTAGTCTCGGCTTTAGCTTTTTAAAAAAATCGCCGATTTATAAAACACAATACTTGTGCAATAATTAAAATAGACTAACCTATGTTCGATGAATATTGTGATGGAAAATAAATACAGAGGGGAAAGTGTCACACGAGTTTGTTTTAAAAGTAATATTGTTTATTAATACTATTTAGTATTTTCTTTGCTAGGTCGTTCACTTTTGTTTTAGTTCTGGAAAACACCCAAACGTATGGCGTATTCACAGGCTTTACATGTATTTTCAATCTTCACACAAATATCCTCTAGAAGTGAAAGTAAGCTTCTCTTGTTTTCTCTCCCCTCCCCCCTCCCCCCTCCCACTTCCCACCGTTACACTTGACTGCAAGCCAGGGGTTGGTTCTATCGGCGCTAAGCGTCTCACCTCGTTTGACAATAACAACAGGGGAAAATAGTAGTCTTCTATGTTTGCAACACATAGTCGTTTCTCAGATAAGAACTTTGCAATGCAAGTTTTCCTCAACAAAAATGTCACGAAAACAGATTTCTCTGCAGAACAGCTGAGCACGTCTTCCAAAAAAAACCTTTAAATCCTTTTAATGTCTTTTTCACGTGGTTTGATTAGGGGCACCGGGTAGCAAAGGCCGGCGTGTCTGTGTCACCGATACAAAGGGTCGAGGATTCGGATCCTGTCTGAGGTCAGGAACAAGGACAGGCGATGCTGACCGTCATACCGCATCCACACACTAATAAAGTTAAGAGTTATCTCCTCTACCGCTGTGTACGTGCAATCGTCAGCTGAAGCTACACTTTTCCTATTGTTTATTCATCTTGCTACTACATTGAAAAAAATGTCTATAGATAACTCCAACAAAGGTACTTGGCAGATCTAAGTTCCTTTCTTTCGGCCTTCTCTTTGCTACGTGTTTGGGTACAGTAAGCTCCCTTGGTCACATGCGTCTGCATACGGCTATGTTGAGCGCTGCCAGCACCTTTGTTGGAGTTATCTTTCGATAATTTAAGCGCTCGGTCCTCATTTGTTCTTTATTTAAAAATGTCTATAGATAATGATATGAACGTATGTCTATTTACAGCCGTATAAACAAAAGTGTTTATATATAAATAATCGTGTAAACGTAAAAGCGCCCATATAAATATATGACCGTTCAGCACAAAATGAGTCTTAAATTCTCTCTAGCTTGACTGAGCTCACATCAACGAGTTCATTATGAATAATTTTTTAACGAGTTGCTTGCCAGAATGCTACAGCCACAAGTGCTGTTGTGGAGATGAATAGACGGACAATTTTAGAGGGACAATGCTTTCACCTCGCAGTGATTTCTAACTGCAGGGATGGGACCTGTGACGAAACTGTGCACCGAAGGAAACACCATACTGAAAGCCACAGTATGAGGAGATGGTCAGCGTGCGGCGAGTCAGTTTAGTGTTTTGAAGACGGCCGACTGAATTCTGTTAAATGTTTGACTCCGACAGAATCTTTGGCTACATTTGGATTCGAACCAACAACTTTTTACACGCCGCTAGCTTATCGGTAGTTCTAAACACAGAGCTGTTCAGGCCGTTAGGAGTGAGGGTTTGTCGGTGTAGAGATTGTTTATAGAATGTGAGAGATTAAAAGATTTATCTGCATGCCTGTGATAGGAACATGTCGCTGCTGCTCCCTGTCCTGAGCTGGAGTTTGTGCAGTTCCCAGGTAACCAGGTAAGACGGAGTCTTCAGCTCTTCGTGCATGGTGCATCTCAATGCTGCTTGGTATCTTCCTCGCTTTATTTTTTAGACAGGAGCTCACTCAGTTCTATGACACAAGTAGCTTACAATTAAAAAAAACTCTGCTATCGACGTCTTGCTGCCGTTTTTGTAATTATAGCCTGATGGGAGTGGAATAGCGGTAGACGGGAGGAGGCGCACGGCAGCATCTGTGAAAAAATCATTATTTCCAGTTTCCTGACATTTTTCTTTCTTTGTCTTTCTGTCTGCATGCCTGCCTGCGTATCTGTCTGTTTCCCTTTCCTCCGCTCGTCCGTCCATTTGTCGCACACATCCACACAAACACGCACGCGTGCGCAAAAATACACCCGTAGCGATGATTTGAACGCGTTTAGTCTTCAGTGACAGCGTTTTGTGCAGCAGGCAAAAACTTCCCCTTTATCCTCCCGGTGAGGCTCAGCTAGCATATCGACAAGCATAGCGAGGGAGTCAATGGTGTTGCTGCTGTGACTAGAGACCCGATGACACGAGATGATTGCAACATTCAGAAGATGTCTATTGACTTGACAGAAAGGCAGTTTCTCAGTTCCTTCAGGCTGTTCGCTAGTTTCCGCGGGAAAGGGATGGTACCTAAACAGTCACGGAATTCTATCAGCGGACATAAACAAGTGCATCAAATCCTTACAAACAGCCAAGCAACAGATATTTGAACAATCACCAAAAGCCGCGAATAAACTAATAGCGACGGTGACCTCCCCTAGCTAGACACATCCCTGGGTACGCTTCGTCAGAGGCGTAATCAGCTTGTCCAGCTGTGCCTAGGGGATGGCCTTCCAATGAGACATCAGCGGTTACTCTAGAGCAACCAGGGTCTGGAGACGGACAGGATTGTCTTAAGCAGATCTCCCAAGCTTGTCAATTTCTTTGGGAATAAGATCCGGGGAATCTGATGTCCATTGCAGACATGCGACGTTGTTGAGGTTGAGCTCGTTGTTTACCACAGCGTTCCTGGGACAAGGTGCGTTATTATTCACGGAAATAAATCCAGCAGTAATTTGCCTTCCCAGAGCCTTGACCAAGGATCGGATGATGTCATTCAAATATAGTGCAACGTTCTTCGCGCCTTTTTTTTGAAGACAACAAGGTATGCAAGTCACCTTCCATCCCCTACCTCTATCCCCCTGCCAGATTCCAGCCCCAGCCATGAGACTGGCACCAAAGCACCGATCTTGAGCAGCAACAGCACACCGTGCATATCGCCCTTCTTGCTGTCTCCGGACACGCTGACACCTACCAATGAAGGCCAGACTAAATCTGAACTCGTCACTGAAGACAGCATGGCGCCACTGGTTGCCCTAACCCTTCCACCCCAAGTGGAGGTGGTGTCTTGCTCACTGGAGCTGGGCCTGACTCACTGGAGCTGGGTCTGGCTCAATGGAGCTGGGTCTGTCTCAATGGAGCTGGGTCTGGCTCACTGGAGCTGGGCCTGACTCACTGGAGCTGGGTCTGACTCACTGGGGCTGGGTCTGGCTCCCAAGAGCTGGGTCTGTCTCAATGGAGCTGGGTCTGGCTCACTGGAGCTGGGCCTGACTCACTGGAGCTGGGTCTGGCTCACTGAAGCTGGGCCTGGCTCACTGGAGCTGGGTCTGGCTCACTGGAGCTGGAGCTGGATCTGGCTCACTGGAGCTGGGTCTGGCTCACTGGAGGTGGGCCTGACTCACTGGGGCTGGGTCTGGCTGACTGGAGCTGGGTCTGGCTCACTAGAGTGGTTCGGGCTCACTGGAGCTGGGCCTGGCTCACTAGAGTGGGTCGGGCTCACTGGAGCTGGGCCTGGCTCACTAGAGTGGGTCTGACTCACTGGAGCTGGGTCTGGCTCACTAGAGTGGTTCGGGCTCACTGGAGCTGGGCCTGGCTCACTAGAGTGGGTCGGGCTCACTGGAGCTGGGCCTGGCTCACTGGAGCTGGGTCTGGCTCACTGGAGCTGGGTCTGACTCACTGGAGCTGGGTCTGACTCA
>SMGT01013366.1:186130-232800 GCA_004794575.1 Lanistes nyassanus
CTCACTGGAGCTGGGTCTGGCTCACTGGAGCTGGGTCTGGCTCACTGGAGCTGGGCCTGACTCACTGGAGCTGGGTCTGGCTCACTGGAGCTGGGTCTGGCTCACTGGAGCTGGGTCTGGCTCACTGAAGCTGGGTCTGAATCACTGGGGCTGGATCTGGCTCCCAAGAGCTTAGCCTGGCTCACTGGAGCTGGGTCTGGCTCACTGGAGCTGGGCCTGACTCACTGGAGCTGGGTCTGGCTCACTGGAGCTGGGTCTGGCTCACTGGAGCTGGGTCTGGCTCACTGAAGCTGGGTCTGGCTCACTGGAGCTGGATCTGGCTCCCAAGAGCTTAGCCTGGCTCAGTGGAGCTGGGTCTGGCTGACTGGAGCTGGGTCTGGCTCCCAGGAGCTGGGTCTCGCTCACTGGAGTGGGTCTAGCTCACTGGAGCTGGGCCTGGCTCAGTGGAGCTGGGTCTGTCTCACTGGAGCTGGGTCTGGCTCACTGGAGCTGGGTCTGGCTAACTGGAGCTGGGTCTGACTCACTGGAGCTGGGTCTGGCTCACTGGAGCTGGGCCTGACTCACTGGAGCTGGGTCTAACTCACTGGAGCTGGACCTGGTTCACTAGAGTGGGTCGGGCTCACTGGAGCTGGGTCTGGCTCATTGGAGCTGGGTCTAACTCACTGGAGCTGGGCCTGGTTCACTAGAGTGGGTCGGGCTCACTGGAGCTGGGTCTGGCTCACTGGAGCTGGGTCTGGCTAACTGGAGCTGGGCCTGGCTCACTGAAGCTGGGCCTGACTTACTGGAGCTGGGTCTGGCTCACTGGAGCTGGGTCTGGCTAACTGGAGCTGGGTCTGACTCACTGGAGCTGGGTCTGGCTCACTGGAGCTGGGTCTGGCTCACTGAAGCTGGGTCTGGCTAACTGGAGCTGGGTCTGACTCACTGGAGCTGGGTCTGTCTCACTGGAGCTTGGCCTGACTCACTGGAGCTGGGTCTGGCTCACTGGAGCTGGGTCTGGCTCCCAGGAGCTGAGGCTGGCTCATTGGAGTTGGGTCTGGCTCACTGGAGCTGGATCTGGCTCAGTGGAGCTGGGTCTGGCTCACTGGAGATGGGTCTGACTCACTGGGGCTGGGTGTGGCTCAGTGGAGCTTGGTCTGGCTCAGATGAGCTGGGCCTGACTCACTGGAGCTGGGTCTGGCTCACTAGGGCTGGGCCTGGATCACTAGGGCTGGGCCTGGCTCTATCGCTAGTTGAGATGGATGCATCGCGCTCATCTTCTAGACTGGAATTTAGCACAATGCAGTCGTTTCCTGATGGTCTATGTGGAAACATTACTCCAAGTGTCTGCGTGGAGGTCATTTTGCAGGTTTCTTGTAGTCGCAATAAGCTGTCTTCTAGCAGTTAGGACCTGGACATTGTCTTCTTGCTGGGTTGCGACCCTTGGTCGACTGCTATAAAACAACTCCGAGTACTGTCCATTAGCTTCGAAGTGATGAAAAATTCTGGAGACCTTTACGATATACAGTATGTGAAACGTATGCTGCTTACCTTTTGGTGAAAAGCTTAGTTTTGCATCGCCGGGGGCAACGCGATCGACACACGTCGATATTCCCGGGGAACAGCTGCCGAGAGAGTTTCATCATGGTACAGAGTAAACATGAGAACTATAGACCTGGTCTCCATATGAACAACATGGTCGGAAATCTCTTGAAAGTTTGAAAACTCCAGCAGGAGTACAGAAACTAATTTTATTGATCGCAATCTCAAACCGTGATCTTCACTGGACAAACCTTTCAGAGACAAGTATAAAGGATCTCAAATGGCTGCACGACTTGTCTGTAAACCTAGTTTTGGACCAGAAAGGTTTGTAAACTTTTTGACAGAGGAGGTTGCTGATCCTCAGAAAGTAGGTTTGCCTGCTGTGAATATGGTCTTTTATTGCTTCTACGTAAATCGAATGGGTACATGGCACATAATAATTCTTCACATTTTCCTGTTTGACAACGAACGAGTATCATACCAGTCTCTTGTTTGCTTGTCAGTCTACAAAATCAGAACCAAGTTCAATCAATCAATCAATCAACCAATCAATCAATTAATCCAAATCCATCCATCCATCCATCCATCCATCGACCCATCGATTTGTAACGCGCGAGAACACATTAAGATGCGCACTTCGCGTGGACGAAACAAACGAAACATATGTCTGAATATAAATGTAACGTGGATGCTAGTGTCAAAAAAAGGGGACACATAAGACCTCGTCGGACATCACAAACCAACGGATAGGCACAATGCTTACCAAACAGTTTCAGACATAGGACACACATCAAGTGTTAGTCCCGAGATAATGCAGGTGTAAAATGCAGTATCATGATAGAATGATTAAAATAAAATTAGAGATATATAACCATATGGCCTGATTGGTATATCACTGACGGGCTTATTCCTGTCTTACTAAAAGGCGTTGATTGGTCAATCACTGATGGATTTATTCTATCCTTCAGCAGAACTACGATCTCTAAGACATGCGAAAGGAGTTCAGCATTCCATTGAGGGTGACTTCAGCCAGTTCTGTAGGCGTCTTGTCCAGTTGAAGGACATGGAAAAAACCCTGCAATCGACATTTGCTGCCAGTTATTTTAGTCAAAGACTGATGGGAAATAGAGGGGAGGGGACGCGCAAGCTCAATACAGAGTTGTAAAGAAATCAATATTTACATTTTCCTGAAGGAATGTCTTGTCCATGCGTACACAACACACTGAAGGAATATCTTGCACATGAATGCGTACACAACACACTGAGGCAACGTCTTGTCCATCTTGTTCAGCTATGAGTACACACTGAAGGAATGTCTTGTCCATCCATGAGCACACACCACATCGAGGCAAGGTCATGTCCAGCTATTAGTACACAACACTTTGAGGGAATATCTTTTCCAGCTACTCGATACTCCTGGAATGTTAAAACACAAAAATTTGCTTTCTTTAGATAATTGGCAGCTCCATTACAGCCTCACCCATGTGCAAATCACATACATCTACTTCCCCTATTTCGTGAAATATATAGAGATTCAAGTCGCAAAACATCTCGATGTCATTCGCTTCTCTGCTTTTTGTTTTAATAAGCCTCAATGTGTGTAATACATATATACACGTATATGTTCAAAAACATACAGAGCATGCAGCACAATGAGTGTCAAAAATAAAAAATGGCAAGAATTTTGTTAAACGGTTTTTTTAGATAATGGATTGTGATTAACATAAAAAAATGAAGTGACAGGTCTGAATTATGTTCCCCTCATTTTATCAAAAATACATTGACAGAGTTGTCCAAAGAGATTTAAAAAAAAATGTCTTCATGTATTTACTGCTCACCAAATAATCATCGATATTTTCTGCACTTTTTTGTCTGTTTTTTCTTTGAGCGTTTCTCGGTAGTTCGTTCGATCTCAGTCTGTTTTAAACGTTAGTCATGCACTGCGGCTGAACATGAAAAAATAACACAATCAAGTGGAAAAGAAAATGTCTTTAATTTAGTATTAGTAGTATGTTTAGACTGCTGTTTCTACAGTTCTAAACTTATTCTTTAAAATCGTGGTTATTTTCCCGATCTTCACATTTTATTTGTAAGAGGGTAAAAAAACGAGAGAAGAAGAAGAAAAAAAGGGATACAGATGGTTTAAAAAAGACCGAGCAGAGAAACGTTATTATTATTTAATAATCATGCGCAGCTTATTAAGGAATTCAGAGAAAATGGGCAAATAATTATAGTTCTTTATATTCAAATTTCAGGGACATTCAAAATATTTCAGCAGTCAGATAAATAGAAATTCAGCTAAAATTTTTACTAGTTAGGACTTGTCTAATGAACAAAGATGTCATTGTCTCCAGAAAGAAACAAGTCTGACGCCCAAAATGAATGAGACGCACAGGTGGACAGATTTCGGCCACAATGTTTCTGTGAACTTTGTGCCGCTGCTAGTGACGGAACAAGTTGTGAGGTACCTGACGTATCTCCAGACGCGCTTTATCGTCAATGGCTACATTTCATTCACTCTAAGTGTGCTAGGTGCAGCTACCAATCTGATCAACAGCCTTGTGTTCTACCGCCAGGGCTTGAAAGAAAGAATGAATCTGTGTCTGTTTTGCCTGGCCCTAGCCGACCTTGCGTTCTCACTCTCTGTCCTGGGGAGTAGCCTAGTGACCGTCTTCTGCCACCAGAGAATCTGTGGAGTCACCGACGAGCATTTGCTGAAGAACATTGTGTATGTCACCGGCATCACGTACGCTTTCAGGGCCGCCTCAGGCTGCTACACCATGGTGATCGCCGTAGAGCGGTGTCTGTGTGTGACGTTTCCTCTACGTGCTACGTCACTCATTAGCACCACCACTATGGGAGTGGTGTTCACATCGATTACTTTCGTTCTTCAGCTCGGCTTTCTCGTCATTCCTCTGAAATACGTTGTAGTCAGCACTGTAGCTTCTGACACCGTTCAGTGGACGCTGGTGACTTCCGCATTGTATTTAAACAATAGACTGCTCCTCGACACGATATTAGACACCATCCTGGGCATCAGCATCCCTGTGTCAACCTTTTTAGTCGTTTCCATGGCGACGGCTATCACGGTGGTCAAGCTGAGAGCCTCCATGTTGTGGCGGGAAAAGGTGGCGACGACCAGTGTGGGGAACCGCAGTCAGCAGACGGCGTTGACAAGTATGCTGGTGGCCGTCTCCTGTACTTACATAGCCTCTATGGTTCCTTTTGTACTAATCATGTGCTCCAGTCTGGTAGTGCCTGACTTTTCTGGTTCTGGCGCCTACAAATTTCTTTTTGAAATTAGTCATATGATTGCTAATGTGTTTCCGCTCATCAACAGTTCTGTTAATATTTTCATTTACTACTTTCGTTCCTCACGTTTTCGAAGCGTTGCTGCATCTCTTCTTCCACGAAGAGGAAAAAGGTTTTCTTCCGAGACGAAATCGACTATAAATACAATGACTTTCTTCTTTCGTGAATAATGGTTGGCTAAGGACTGGGACACACGGCCCGATTCCTTGTGATAGAACCCTTACAGTACAGCGTGTGCATTCCTCTCTGTCTGGTTTGATCCCATTGTGCAGTCCTGTAGTTTCAGCTGTGTGAGATGGTATCATTGAGGTTCTTCGGCTTTTAAGAGTAAAATTCGCAAAACGGTAGAGATGTGTAGACAGCAGGTACAGTTTAGTTTCTGACATAGAAACAAGCCACTGACGGCGAAAACAAGAACATTTCTGTGTATGCAAACATGTTAAAACGAGAGATTATTAGCGTATCCAGCAATATATATATATATAATGGTCTCGGAATATATATTTATATTTAACCCGAGTTGGATTTTTTTAGTATATTAGCAAAACAGATTCGACACTTCAGAAAGTGCTCCTAGTTATGTTTTAATTAGTTCACCAATGTGCTAACGAACTCAAAAAATCAGTACTGGTAAGTCTTACACGTTTTCTTCCATCTTGTATTAAGAAGATTAAGCTACTGATCCTGATATGAATACTAAAATGATAAGTAAATATAAATCTGTGGTGTTAAAAATATTCACAGTACGTCATGAATAACTTATATGTCATCACCACCTTGTGACTGCCTCCCCNNCCCCCACCATCCCCCCCCCCCCCCATGTCCCTTGGTCGCCATTTTGTCAGTGAAGTGCCTTTCGTTTTTGTCAACAAGAAGTAACAGGCTCAGAAAACTGCCTTCAGCAGGAGCCGCTTCAGACAGCCGGACTACTGACCATGGCCACATACTAAACACGAAACCATTTCTTAAATGAAAAGTAAAGAAACGAAAGAATAATAATAATAAAATAATAATAATAAAGCGCTATATCTCTCCACTGAGCTCACAGCGAAAGAGATTAGTTTTAAAGGCAGTACGGAAGGAGTTTGATCAGTTATTGCGGATACTGGCGGGAAGAGAATTCCAAACCGTTGAAGCAGAGAACTGGAATGACCAGGGCAGAGGAATCAGCAAAAGAGCGGATGGTTCTAGGTGGAGTACGAGGCTGGATGAAGTCTGTCTGAAATAGGGCACTGTAGGATAGACATGCGGTCTTGTATCTTCAATCAGTAGCCAGTAACATGTATCTGTTTCTATCACAGAAATCTGTTGGCCTAAAATGTGGCACACGCGACCTTTAAAAAGTCATCTTAAGCTCGGATCGGTATGCAGTCAGTTTGCTGCTCAGCATATCGCAGTGTCGTGTGACATTTCCTTGTATCACATTCCGATGTCTATGTACATTGAGTGAATATATAAGACAAAGGATCTCGTTTTAGTTCTGAAATTCTAAAGTAGCTACAGCATCACGCAATATGAAAACGATACGGACCTCACACTGTCCGCAAGGCGGGGCCTCATAAGAAAGGTCTGCCCGGACGATAAGCTGCTGTTGCATGTTTCGACTGGACTGCAGCTTCGCTCTAATAATCTAGTTGTGTAATGTGCGGGATTTATTTTTTAAAAATAAAGGTTTGTTTTCACAAGCTACAGCGCTGCAATCATGCCTTCTAAAGGTATTTCAATCAGAAAAAGTCCGCCTAAAGTAACCCAGAAACTACAGGGTGATTACCAGTATCTTTCCATATATAACTATTACTATAGGCAGTTTGCGGAATGTTATTCTTCTGCTCTGTATTTTAAACGATAACCGGATTAACAACTTGTTGCGATGTTTAAGTTTAAATACACTTTACGGTTTCTGCCTGTATAGACCCGTTTTTACTCCCCACCCCACCCCCCGCCAGTGCATAGTACGAGTGTACAAATGTAGCTTCTGTAACCATTTGTTTTCTTGCGGTTGATTGACGCCTGCATACATTGGTATTGTACTAACAGCTCAAGGACAATGGAAACTACAGTGTAATCACACGAGGGAATTTCTGTCCAGACAGTAATATGTCTGTACTCAGCTATCTAGTTGTTCTCCTGCTTGACCCTCAGACGTCTTTATATTGTTGTCCTTCCTTCAGTCAATCGCTCTAACTCAGTTTAATTCTACTCTTCCCCATCTGATATCTTTTCCCCACTTCGAACAATTAAATAACTAGAACTGTAAGAGACACCACCACTGACAGCCACATACTATCGGGGGGGGGGGGGAAATTTCGTTTATTCGTTTAGTAATTTGTGCCATATATAAAACTTATTTCAGTCTATAGACTTGATTGCATATTTTATTGTTTTATTTTAGGAGTCTAAGTTCCGTGCATGATAGCTGGAACAGATGTTCACATGATGGGTTTCAAATTTGTTTTGTTTTGTTTTGTTTTTTGACGAAGGAATGGCCGAAAGAAGATTACTTGACAGATGATTTGCCGACACGTATATCTGCTGAACAGACGCCAATTAAGCACGCACGGAAACACGCACGTACGTAGCTGCACGCGCACTTAAGCACGCACAAACACAAATATCATGAGCAGATATGTCTGTAGAATACTGTTTTTTGTCCTGCGCGCAGTGAGTTCTGCCCCAGCTTGGGCACTCTTATGAAGTTTACCAAATACTCTGCACATGCGCAAGCCAGTTGCTAACCACAACAACAGATAATTATGGGTTAGAATGAAGAGGCAATCCGTGGTGATTCATAGCTGAGTTGGTAAAGACATTGGTAATGTTATATCGCAGGTTGGAAACCCATATTAGCTTACGGTCTTTTTTGGAGGAAACGGGTTGGGGCGTAGAGTTGGGATTTGGTATTTGTTCTTCTGTTTTCACGTATAAGCAGGAGTGCGTATGTGTATATTTCACACGCACACATGCAAACGAGTTAGCGGTCTCCGAAACCTCTGTTTGGTCAATCGTTCTGTCGACAAGTTGCCGTCCTCCAATCGCCTATTGCAAAACTCAATCGTCAATGAATCAACGTTGGGGTAGTCATCTTCCGACTAACCATATGGACTTAGTCTTGCAATAAACCTCTTCATTTGATAAAATGAAAGTAAAACATGACCTTTTTAAGTGGTAGCGGAGGTCGGTGTATGAGATGACCACTTTCCTGGTGCCCAGCATTGTGAGGGATGTGCCAATCTCCTCTCCTGCCTTATTTTCTTTAATCCGTTGCGTCCAGGTACTCATTACAAGCTGGGTGAACGCGCGCAAGCGTTTTGAGGAACATGGCCATCAAACCAGCCTGCGCCGGGCCTTCAGATACACATACTTGTTCTATAAACCACTCGGCCACTCGCTTCCCTCTTTACTTTAAGAGCTTGGTTAATTTCCCATGATACTTGATTTTAGGGGCGTAATAAAAACGTGCCCAAACATTATCATTAGATACCCCTGATACAATCCATCAAGAATCATAATAAAATTAAATAACCCTAGTCGTAAGTATACGTTGTGATCAAGTAGGGGTGAGGGAGTGTAACGATTATAATTATAACTATCCAGTGAGGGGAGATAATACATATAATTCCGGGTGCTCCAGTCCACCCAGGCTCCCTTCATTTATCAATAGGGTTCTGCGACTGGTCGGCGTACGCAGACGCTCACACAATCCTCCGTCACCTAGTTCGGGACACTGATTGTCGAATCAGTCACCCGCAGTTCCCTTACTCATTCAGCCAGAGTCACACTATTGGGGCCACCTACCCACTAGTAGTTAGTGGAGGCTAATACGAAACCGAGTGAGTGCAGTTCAGTCTGTGTGCAAGTAATGATTTTTCTTGAAGCTCTCTACGCTGCTTCCTCGTTAGCGCGTAACCTAGATATTGATGTGTTCTTAGGTAAGCTTGCACAGATACACAGTGAACACACAAACACACGCCTACGATTATCTACACAATATAACGTACTTGCTGTCATAAAATAAAAGCTTTAGGAACGTTCTTTCTACCAGATATCTCTATATTTATCTGTGTGCCTATATGACAGTGAGTCATTGTGTGTACATTACAGTAAGTCACCTGAAATTCTCGCCCACGGCAGATTCCCATTTTTTGTACTTCAGAGGTGCTGTTTGAACATCGTACTTTGATATCCCTTAAAAAATGCTCTAGATCCCCCACCCCCACTCCCAAACCAGTCGTAGTAAACAAACGTGAGTATGCTTCACATAAATGGTCACTGCCTTTTCACAGATCTCGCGCTTTGAAATACCCTTAGGCCGCGTTTAACGGAACGGCAGATACGCAGATCAATTTGATGGGGTCATGACCTCAGTGGACAATGAAAAACTTAGTGGTTACTTGCTGGTGGGTCTTTACCGGGCAGCTACTAGACTGCCAAGTTTGAAGTCTTAGGTATGCCCCAGCCGGGCTATGAACCATTGACCTCACACTTCGGATACTTTAAGTCTTCTCGTCTCCAGTAGAAACAAGATGGGTGTTTATCATTTTCTCGGTTCACTGACGAATCTAGGACGAAGGCCAAAGCAGAATTCAGCTCCTTGCCGCAAAGCATCAGCAGCTCCAGCAAGGTTAGCTGCAAGCTTGACATGCAATGGAAATCTTGTCATTTGTTCTAGTGGCACACGTATTCCTGAATAGGAATTCGTTCTAGTGATATATACAAGTGATCTCTAATGTGCGAAATATTGTTTTTTGCCTACATCGGCCAAATAATAAGATTGAATCAGCTATGTGTTTAATCTGAATCTCTGTGTTGACAGAATACGTCACTCGTCAGCTCGTGTTGCCACGATGATAACGTCTCACTGGTCCTTTTAATCAGAATATTCCATAACTGTTGGTATTGTTTTGTATACAGCTTGAGTTAATACGTAACATATATTTTGTATAATTCCATTACCTAGTGTTAACGTATGGGATCCTACTAGTAAAATCTACTATTTAAGACTGAATTAAACATTACGTTACTTTATTGCAAAACGATTTGTCCATGTAGTTAATTGTGTTCGGTAACTTGTTCTTACCTCTTACAGGAAACACACCTCAATGCCGTCAAATTCTTGACCTTTCCCGTAATCATGAGAGGGCTTGGCGGCAAATGTTAGTTTCGCCAGTCTGTAATACTTGCATTTTGTCACGAAATAAGAAGCCACCAGGAGTTTGGTATTTCGGAAATAAAAGGAAGCTGGATTAAAGTAAAATTAAAGGACATTGTGGGTGAGAATACAATGCTACGGCCCTTTGGGAAAGCACCTTATGCAACTTATGCTAGTGACATGCCCGCAAGTTCCCTGTGTTTCCTGTACTTCCCAAATACGTTTAACAGTATTTGCACATCTTACGCAGTTACACTAATTAATGACTTACAGTGTTTGCGGTTATATAAAAACTATTTCTACGTATATAGCTGATACTTACAAGCAAAACAGATTTCCACCATTCTACTTTTATTGTCTATGACTTTAATATCGCAGCAGTTTGCACCAACACAGACACCGTGAAACTATTTTCCTCAAGTGTGTGTGTGTGAGAGAGAGAGAGAGAGGAGTGTGTGTCGGGGTGTGTGTGTGAGGGTGTGCATGTGAGGGTGTAAGTGAGAGTGTGTGTGTGTGTGCGTAAGCGTCCACTTTTATAAGTCAAAACAAGATAAGAATGGAAGAGAAAAAGAGAGAAAAAAGAAGAAAAGCTGATTGGTGGAGAGGAGTAACGGAATATTACCTCGAAGTATAGATACGATTGACACAATTCTAATAAGACGAACCATAAAATCAAAAGGAATTCCTATCCAAAGACTTAAGGTCGGAGTAAAATTTGATCGTAATTTGACAATGGTAGCTAAGCTCAACAGGAGTATTAACGGAGGTTTACAGAGTGCACGGCCTTTGACCAAATACTTTGAGACACACAGCAGAACAGAGAGGTCAGATACAGGCTGTGAGGCATGCAGGCTGAATGAATGACTGACAGACCCAATAAAATAGACTTTGAGGAAGGGAGGCAGCTAGGCAGGGCTAGCAGTCAAAGATGTCGCAAGCTGGATGGCCATTGTAACTGCGAATATTCAATTGCTTGTAAATATTAATACTGATTTTTCTTTTACGGTACAAACTAACTACCTCACTTTACAACCCGCAGCGAAGAGAAAGGCTATGGTAAACACATTCTTAAATACCATTAATATGGGCAAAATAAAGAACTGTGAAAGGACTTTATGCTGATTGCGCCTACCCTACAGATTTTCGTAATCGTCACTTATTTACTGTGCTCAAATTGTCAGTCTAGCAAGGCTTAAAAATAGCATCATGTAATCAAAGCTGTACCAGCAGATCAAAAGAAGTATATTGTGCAAGAAAAACAGGTACATATATATATATATATATTTCCAAATTATGCAACCTGCTGTATAACACATTATAAATTTTCTTCCAATACGTGTTTTGAACACAACCAGAATAAATCGAGACAATTAAGTTCAAAGTGTGCTGACTTCTTTTCTTGGCTGTGATGCCATACTGATTACAGATAAAAAAAACCCAACAATTACAAGGAAATGCTCCAGGGTTCTTCCCTCCTCCCCCCCCAACCCGCCACCCACCCTCTCTGTGATCTCCGGTTACTGTGATAAGATTTGCTCAGTTTGAAGCGGGGCACAGTTCTGTACTTCGCATGCCAAGAGGGGGGAAATCACGAACCTTGACCCCACGGATGAAGCCCAGGATTGAACCGCAAAGGGAAGCTACCCTCTCAGCGTCCCACACGTCTGAGCACAGTTCTTTGCTGAACACCCGGATGTCATAGAGTTTCACGGCATCAATCTCTTCTTACACAGATACTATCAGCTCACATCGAAGTTTTGGCTGAGGGATCGCTCGGTAGAGGCACTGGCCTGTCTGCTGACCTGGAGCAATCCACACTCAGAGATATGCAGGGAGAACATGACAGTTCAGGCTTCCCCCCCCCCCTCCACCGAACTGATAAGGAGAGAACGAGAGAAGTTAAAGAAATAGAGAGAAAGAGAGAGACGGAAGAGAAAAGAAAAGTAGAAGGACGGACGAACGGACAGACAGACAAACGTAGAGCGAAGCAGTAAAATTAAACTCTTTTGTGACACCCAGTTCCCACGCCCACCTCATGTTTTCCCAGTTCCTCTCCATCACTGCCTTCTCACATACCTTCGTCCAAAGCGTGAGATCACGGGTTCGCGCCCCGGCCGAGGCATACCTCAGACTTAACAACTGACAACCTGCCAGACGCCTGGCACTACAGGGAACAGTACTAGGACTGCTTGGCCCGGTGTCAGTATATTGTGACTGGGTGGGACTGAGGCCCGTGTTTTGACATCAGTCCCACGTGAGGCACTTGTTTCAAGCAACACCTCACGTAGTTTGCAACAATACGTTAAGCAGCAAAAATCCAAACCACCATCCTCTCCTTTTGCTGTTACGAGACGACCTTGGCTGACAAGTTGACCTAATGACCTCTTTCTGTCAGTTCTTTAACGCCATGACTGATCTGTTTTGTAGTCTGGGAGGAAACAAAAAAAGTGGCTGAAAGATGTCTTTTCTCGGATCTTCTGTCCGCTGCCTTCTGTTAACTAAAAAATCTTAAGTGATGGGAAGACAAACTATGCCCAATAGGATGTGGGATAGTTGCACAATATGAAGATGAATCCATGTGTATGACTGTGTTCCTTATCTGTTAAGGAACATAACAGAGGATAATAAAGCACAACCCAAACTGGTTTTTGCACAAGAAAAACACCATATTGAAAGTTCTGAAAGACACCCGATCGGTCTTTGCCAGCTTACACATAACTGTGATCTGATGACTGTCTCTTCTGTCCTGTGATAACGAGTTTTACCCGCGTGAACTGAGTGAAGTTATGTGGGCAGAAGGTAGTCGGCGTAAGACACTATTTTTAAAACAAAATTTCTCGTTCCCTGCTTTACGATTCATACTTAATAAAGCTTGAAGGAAAACGCCACGACGGTAATCAGGAACACGATTGTTCAATATGTTTGATCTTTAGTTTGTTCCCCTTTGCACCCACCCGGGAATCTTGCTGAGTCTCGTGCACCTTGCGTCTTGTACCCCCTTCCACCCCCACCACCCGAACCAAGGTCCTGCTGCCAACAGTCGAGATCGAAAATCCTTCCTGAGCATGCAACAATATTGGATCAGAAAGCGTGGTTTAACTTACATTATTAATTTATACTGACGCCAATGAATAAGCCAATAAAAAATCAACCATTGTGACAAAAACAATGGCAAACAGTTTGAGTCAGACTCGTGATGTTTGAAGACAACAGCATATATACACAACTGCAGGAAGATCGGGAATAATGGGGGAAACGAACATTATGCATGGTTCCTGCACACACAAAATACGCACTAAAAAGAAACTGCGGCATCAAAACTTCAGAACGTTGTAAGAAAAACCAGGGTTATTATAACTGTCACGTATGCTATTAAACATTATGTCGAAATGATCTCCCTTTTCCACTAAAAGTATCCAAATTTAAACTAACCAGAACGATCTCTTTGAGTGAAGAGAAATCATGTAAAAAGAATTGGGAATATTTTTGTTATTTCCTAGAAAATAACATGAATAGTTCTGGTACTAAATATAAGTTAACACAATTTCTTAAGCAAACTTCGATAATAAACTATTACTAAAACGAAGTACCAAAACAATTTGTGTAGTAAAAAATAATTTTCAATTCAAATAAATACAAAATGCAGAAATTGTTAGTTCCAAAAACATCGGGCTGCACTGAAAATTCTCCCCTTTAAATTGCATTAGTTTTTTCAGATACAGTGCAATTACTCATTGATTACTCTGTCCCCATAAAAGGCAGTGTTTGACAAAACATCATTTGTCCAGGATGGCTGAGCTAGGCGACAACAATACATTTAGTGCGATCTGTTCAGAGTTTGATCCAAATTCGTCAACAGTTACATCTGCGACAGAAATCGAACCTCAGATAAGTGCTTACAGTAACTACACGTTACGTTTGTTTGTGAATGGCTTCCTGCCATGTATAGTAAGTTTAGCTGGAACTGTCACCAATTTGATAAACTGTTGGGTTTTCTTGCGCCAAGGTCTGAAAGAGAGAATAATTTTTTGTCTTTTCTTCCTAGCTCTTGTAGACATGGGATTCTCAACGACTACATTCGTTGGCAGCATTGTAACAGTCTTCTTTTACCTGCGCGTGTTTGGAGTTGGCGAGGAGCATTTGATGAACACAATAGTGTATGTTGCAGGCACTACGTTTACCTTCAGGGCCGCATCGGGATGCTACACAATGGTGATAGCCGTGGAACGATGTCTGTGTGTGTTACTCCCGTTTCATGCCCCGACGCTAATCAAAACTCGAACCATGGGAATAATACTGATGCTTATCCTGTTGGTTCTTCAGCTAGGTTTCGCCATCTTTCCAGTCAAGTACACCGTGGTGCGCGTTAGTGTTGCTGGAGCTGTGACGTGGCGCCTAGCGTTTACACAGTTGTATCTTAGCAACCGAGCTGTCCTGGACGCGATCCTAGACAATATCTTGAGCATCGTCTTGCCACTAACGACATTCGTTTGCGTCTCCATAGCAACAACGCTTACTGTGGTCAGGCTACGAGCCGCCATGTCGTGGCGTGAAGAGACCGCCTCGTCCTGCGTCTTGGACACCAGTCAACAGAGGGCGCTGACAGCCGTCCTGGTGCTAGTCTCCTGTGCTTATGTCATATCAATGGTGCCATTCGTAATGGTCATGGTGACAAGTCTAACAGTGCCTGAGTTCTCCGTGAGTGGTCGCTACGGCGGTCTGTTAGAGGAATTCCACAATATTGCTAATCTTTCTTCGCTTATGAACAGTTCTGTGAGCTTTTTCATTTACTATTACCGTTCGGGCCGTTTTAAACGGGATTTCCGCAGCATGTTTCCTTGTCATAGAAACACGGCTATCGGCTCACATCTCTCCCAGAGCAAAACTTGTTTCACTGATCAGTAACTGTGAACCACAGCGAGAGCTTTGACTTGCGCGGTACAATAGGCCTACCCCTTATCTCTCTCTCTCTCTCTCTTGTCCCATCCATCCATTGCATAATATTGTTCAGCGCGGCTTATGATTTAATTCCGGTCAGGCCCCTAGAGCCAGAACCCAAAGGACGACGCTTAAGGAGACTCTTCTGTAGTCTAGGTAAGACCTGCCGATGTGGAGTGACAATATCAGACTGTTTGTCGCTATTGGATACCGCTGCTGACCATCCCAGTGCCTGCTGATTATGCTAGAATGCGTCCAGGTATCTATCTCACCTCACCAATGCCGTGTTAATTTTTGGCAGTGTGGAAATGGTGCTGATATCGGCTGGGATCAGAGGAGATCCACACAGTTCCTCCAACCCAGCATTGTCTAATGCTGGGTTGTTCACAGGAAGCTGCTCAGTTTGGAAAAAAATAGATGCAATCGTTTACAAAAAACTAGGTCTACACCTACACACTGGTGTGATCAGGAGCCAGTAGACCGAATTGTATGTGGTCAGCGGCCAGTAGACCGAATTGTATGTGGTCAGCGGCCAGTAGACCGAATTGTATGTGGTCAGCAAACAGAAACTTGTAATTTTGTGTCGGATCCTCCACTGAACGAACACGACAGCTGACCAGATATTGGACTATATGTTCTCACTTCTGTTCCCCATCCATACCCCCAGTTTACCACCAGATTACTTTTACTCACTTCGGAAAATGTGAAAACGTAAAAGGAAAAAAAGGCTTAAATTTATAAAATATTGATTTAAAGTCATTACAGGGAATGTTTGGACGATGATATTTCAACTTGCATGTTTAATCTGAACTCAGTCATCAGAAAAGAGTTCGATGTTGCAACCAGTACCTCGTCTAACCATTCATGTATACGTATAAAAAACTTACGTATCTCATTGGTGAAGATTTCTGTCTTTTTCAGTCTTACAATAACAATCAAGCCCTTCAGACTTTTGAAGGAGCGACATATCTGAAGCTTACGATGGGATTAATCATTCAAATGTACGTCTTCATTGCCCTTTAGTTGTTTCAAAGGAAAGTAATGGCATTGCAAATGGGCGAGAGGTGGGAGGTGGGAGGTGGGAGGACACTTCACTGACGTCATCATCGTCTCAACTGAGCCGCGTGAGGACATCGTCAGCTAGTCGTCGTTGTGTTGCTTTATGCGGAGTTTCCACTGGTGGTCTGCTTTCTAGTGAGGTTGTAAGAGGGCTGACAGTAGAATGGTCGCTTTGGCTGTGTCGAGTGAGAGTCGAATCGAGTTTGGGTCGCAGAAGATCCGGCTGACATCAACCTTCAGTCGTGAGAATTGTTCCCTGATCTCGTTCGTGCAAATGTCGAGCGCAAGTCGTGAAAAATTGCCAGTCCCCATTGGATATGGTGTCACGTGAGATTCAGAATGTTGTTTGAGAAGGTCAGCACACAAACTACGGGTGGCTTTAATTAAGACAGTGTAATGTCTTTGTTTTTACCTAACTGTTTTCTTTGTTGATTTTGAAAAATGTGTTCTTATCTTTTTGTTTTATCGGGTTTTTGTAAAGCGCGGAGTGCCCACTTCTGTTGGGATGCCGCGCAATATAATTAGTTATTATGATTAAGACTTACCATTGTATTTATTGTTTAACATAGTCCACACTGCAGGCCGACAGTGGAGGGATTTGCGAAAGTAATTGCGAAAGTAATTGGTTGTAGCCGAGCAGGTTCGCTCCGTGAGTTTTCCTCTCTCCTCTCCCGCACTCTCTCTTCCCAACAAAGGCAAGCTTTGCGTCTTGTGCGTAGGTTTTATTTGGGGCCGCTACCGCTGCTGCTGCCCGACGGCTAGGGTCGCTCTGAGAGCCTGCCCGTTCCCTCCCTGCTTTCTCGTGCTCTGCCTACATGGTTCGTCTCCCCATTGCACTCTGCCCTTCATCTCTCCCTTTGCCCGGTCCGTAGCCCACTTTTATCGGGTAGGACGCGAACCGCAACGGGGGCACTGTCTGGGCAAACAGCAGCAAGCCGGCGTACATGCGGTGAATGCCAAAATTTGTGTTTCTTACACACACAAGACTTAAGATTAAAAATACAAAGAATATATGTACACGAACATGAAAATATGCGATATATAGAGGGCGCTCTGCTCTTCCTGTTAGTGTTCAGGAAAGTTAAGTAGAGTGAGAAGGAAATAAAGATAATTACGTTAAAAGGCAGTTTAACTAGCTAATGTGAATAGATAAAGATAAGAAATATGCCTACAAACTAACCTAATCTATTAAGATGTTTGATGAGTTTAGTATCTACTGAAAAAGTAATTCGAGTAGAATCCGAATATGTTAGTTGTTAGTATCTGCAACTATCCTAGAAGGATATAGAAACGTTTAAAGAGAGTGAGCCTAGCACAGCACGCGGTAAAAGGACACAGTGCCTCACAGCCACGGTTCGCTGGGCACCACTCGACCTGGGCACCCCCCCCCCGGCGACGCTGTTGCTGTGAGCGTGGTGGCCTAAACCGTCTCCGTGATGGCTGCCACCCATCACATGGTAATAGAAGGTAACAGACTTTTAGCGCAACACCCTGTAAGTAGTAACCAGAAAGAAGTGGTCCAGAGCTTTAGAAATAGATACAAAAGAATGTTGTCGTAAAGATATTTAGGTTATATACTTAAACCAGTAATAGATTGGAATGTCAACTGCCACGCCTTTAGCCATCGCTTGCCATGAAGTACAACACATGGTGAGAAGACACACCGCCCTGCAGTTGTCAGTTCAAGAGGCGGTGTGGAGGTTTGTGTCACGAGTGAGGAGAGGAAGCGAGCAGTGGCAGTGTGGAGGTTTGTGTCGTGAGTGAGGAGAGGAAGCGAGCAGTGGCCACACATCAACCACAGCTTTTCATTTTCTTTTTTGTGTCGTCCTGAGAAAGGGGTAGCGCCCCGAAACATGCAGAGTGTCTTTTTCTTTGTCCTGTTCTAGCTTGGTTCAGTGCGTACGCACGCACATAATGTCATTACTACACAGTGCGATGACCAGTCGCAGACATACGGAATGGAACAGTTAGTCAAGACAAACGCGTTCGAAAGACTGGATGGTTTGGGGATATCTTAAGTGATCAGGCATTGAGTTCCCCTGAATTCCCCGGAATGAGAAAGTGTGTTCACTCATAGGCTGTAAGAGAGTGGACTGAAAGGAAATCCTAGAAGTAAATTTGAGAACTGCCCGAGAAAAAGTTTTAGCACAAGGTTGATACATATTATGGTCGATGGGTTCGAGGAGCTTCGAGAATAAGTCGGGCGTCGTTTTCAACTTTTTGCAGCTTTTGGTAGATGGACAGCCACAGTAAGAAGAGCACTGTAGTACTCTAGTTTGGACGAAACCAGTGCGCAAACAAAAACGTAAGCAGATTTTATTGAGAAATGTTTGCAGATCAGACCAATCCTATGCATTTTCAAGTAAGCTGAAGAGAAAACAATTTTGTACGAAAATACAAATGAAAAATGATACACTTGAGCGTTTCTGTTTATACAGAGAACTAAAAAAATGTGTAGCTACAGAATATGCGCAAATATTTCCCAGTACACTGTTACCTTCTGTACCTTGTGTTACCTTCTATTACCAGTACACTGTTATGTCGTCAGGTCTTGTCGCTGCTCTGCTGGTTACGTTGGGGTTACAAGCGCACCGAAGTGGCGCTGTGGCTTACCTGCCCCTGTGGTCGTCCACATCTTACAGCCTGCTGTGGAAGTGCCTTCGTCCTAGCGAACAGCCGCATTAGTGTGTTTGTTTGTGTGTGTGTGTGTGGGGGGGGGGGAGAGGGTCATAAAATTGATTGCATCTCACCCTCTCTCTGTCTCTGCCCCTCTCTCTTTGTTTCTTTCTCTCCGCTAAGTAGTGGAACCTTTCCTCCGTAATTACCTAGGTACAGCACAGATCTCTCAAAGTTTAGTCGGGAATCCCCTCGCTGACTATTACGTGTCCCTAGTGTTTAGCCACTAACTGCCATTTCCAAAGAACAATTTGTTGCATGTAACGGCAGCAAAACTTACCTCCACCAAGAAGCGATGTGCCACTGCCCACAGCTGTTGCAATGTTCTTACTCTTGTGACGCTCGTCCAGCTCTTTGATGACTCTCCGAATGATGTCCCGAAGTGCAGCGGCTTCCCTTCGTAAGTTGATCGGTACTGACACGCACGCACGCAGGCATTTATCCATGCATAATACACTTATGAATAAACATACATATTCAGATATATATATATATATCCTCATACATATGCACACATACCTGTTATGTTCTTCTTTCGTAATGTGCACTTAATACCGGATTCAAATTTTGACTGGGGCATGTCGGACAGGTTGGAAAGGGACTACGGAGTAAAAGGGGGAGGTATGTCTGAAGCCACTGGAGCTTTTCATCGAATTTCTGTATGCAGCTGGGTGCAACATAGTGCAGCTGGGCCCAACACGATCCAGCTGGGCGCAACATGGTACAGTTGAGGGCAACATAGTACAGCTGGACGCAACATTATACAGCTGGACGCAACATAGTACAGTTGGGGGCAACATAGTACAGCTGGACGCAACATGATACAGCTGGATGCAACATGATACACAAGGGCGCAACATAGTACAGTTGGGGACAACATGATACAGCTGGGGGCAACATAGTACAGTTGGGGGCATCATGGTACAGCTGGGCGCAACATAGTACAGTTGGGGCAACATGATACAGCTGGGCGCAACATAGTACAGTTGGGGGAAGCATGGTACAGCTGGACGCAACATAGTACAGTTGGGGGCAACATAATGCAGCTGGACGCAACATGATACAGCTGGATGCAACATGGTACAGCTGGACGCAACATGGTACAGTTGGGGGCAACATGGTACAGTTGGGGGCAACATGATACAGCTGGACGCAACATAGTACAGTTTGGGGCAGCATGGTACAGCTGGGCGCAACATAGTACAGTTGGGGGCAGCATAGTATTCACCCCATTCCTCGACATCGGACTCTGGTTTTTATCGCGACAGTCGTGTCGTGTGCGATCGCCTTTACTCTCTTGCGCCGTCACAAAATCAAAAGATGCCTTAGAATTTCACTTCATATCACAGGCAGTATTAGTTCAAAGACAGAGAAGATACAGTGGGGAGCTATCATCATTAGAAACTTATAATGTAGACAAGGATAGTGTAGACAAGGGGTTATGCATCTTCCTATGATGTCTTGCAGCAATGCACAGAGAAGTTAAAATACAGACCGAAACAGAGAAAACAAGAACAGTGCCAACTATAGCTATTAAGAATGCAGGGGGGCGGGGGCGGGGAGCTCAAACCCGCGGCAACATCCAGCAGCCATCCTGCAAACAAATAATCATATTGACTGCATGATTCCCCCTGAATCACTCGAGTATCATAATCATTACACTGAAAAAGGAAATAAAAATATTTTTAAATCCTAAAACGTATTCCATACATCTAAAAGGTTTAAATCTTGTTATTGAAATATTAATGTTAAAATAAATGTAGTAAGACATTTAGAAGATAAAACATTTCTGTACGAAGATACAATTGAAAAATGATACACTTGAGCGTTTGTGTTTATATAGAGAACTCAAAAAATGTGTAGCTACAGAATATGCGCAAATATTTCCACGCCCTAGATACATCTATGGTCGCAGAGAAATGATAATAATCGAAACGTGATCTTTTCTCGACAACACTTTCACACTAATTATGGTAGCGAACAGGGAAGTCACATCGATTCCATACTTTACAAGATAGGACTAATCAAAAGTAATTTCATCGACAAAAAACCTGCTATCATAAACCAAAGCTTTCATTCATCACAGAATGGTTTTATTGTATTTATTTTTAATGTCTATATTTCATGTCAGAGTAGTATTTCAAAAGACGGTATCAAACTGAAGCAAAACAAAGCACGGAAATGCAAAATTCAAATGCATTTTTTCTAGTTTCCTCTGAAGTCAGTCTGAGGGCTCAATAAATCCTTTGATAAAACTTAACGCAGATCCTATAAAGGCGATCCCGTGTGGGGAAGTGATAGTTTTGAAAAAAAAAAACATCTAGAGAATGAATGAGGTAACAGATGTAACAGAGACAGTGAACACCACATACACAAACGCTTTTCGCAGTTCTTCAGGAATAGGTCCACTACCAGAAACAGCCTCTAAAAGTGATGATTCTACTTTGTACATGATACGTTTTATCACCAACGGCTGCATGCAACTGTCAGTCGGAGTTTTAGCGATGTTGACCAATGTGATCAATTGTCTGATTTTCTGGCGTCAGGGTCTAAGAGAAAGGATGAACCTGTGTCTTTTCTTTCTGGCTTTGATCGATCTTGGCCTCTCTGCGACTGCAGTGGTCGTCGGCCTCATTACGGTGCTCCCGTACCTGAATGTGCTTGGTGTGACCGAGGAACACCTGCTGAAAACTGTGGTTCATGTTGCGGGAACGGCTTACACGTTCAGGGCAGCCTCTGGGTGTTACACGATGGTCATAGCGCTAGAACGCTGCGTGTGTGTTCTGTTTCCACTCCACGCCGCCTCGCTCATCAAAACTCGCACTATGGCCACGCTGCTGGTATCCGTACTGTTGATCCTCCAGCTAGGGTTTGTCATGTTTCCGCTTAAATTCGTCGTCATCAACACCAAAGAAGGTGCAGTCGATCACTGGCGGCAGATCCCATCCAAGTTGTATCTTGATAATCGATTCCTCTTTGATATTGTATACACAAACCTACTGCAAATCGGGTTGCCATTAGCGACATTCATAGTCGTTTCTATAGCGACGGCCGTTACTGTGGTCAAGCTGAGAGCCGCCATACTGTGGCGGGAAAAGACTGTTTCATCCCGTGCTGTGAACAACAGTCAGCAGACGACCCTGACAAGCATGCTGGTCGTCGTGTCCTGTGTGTACATCATCTCCATGACTCCGTTTGTCATGGTAGTATCAACTAGTCTCATAGTGTCTGGCTTTTCGGTCGGTGGGCGCTATGAAAATCTGTTTTTAATTTGCCATGGTATTGTAAATCTGTTTCCACTCATGAATAGCTCTTCAAATGTTTTTATCTATTTTCGTCGCTCATCACGTTTTAAACAAGATTTTAAAGCTATATTCCTTTGCTCTAAAGATACGACTAAGGGCGCTGAACTCTCACAGTGTAAGACCTCTTATGTTGTCAGTGACTGGTAAGCAGCAAAGGCGAGAGCGTGTTATAAGGACTTGAGGCTTACGTTAGACGTGCGTTTTCCCGCTCTGTACCTATCGGTACAAACACGCAAACAACTCCACCCTGCTGCGCCATCAGCTTCCCTACCAAAATAAACTTCTACAAAGCCCTAGTCTCTCTCCTGCTGTATGGCTGTGACAGCAGAGTTAGAAGGAAAACCAAAGCGTTTTTGAGAAAAAATGCTTCAGCAAGCTGTTCAGAATCTCCTGGGCGGAACACTAAACAAACCCAACAGAGTAGACAAACGGGCTGGTCTCCAAGGGCCTCTCCTCCCCACTATCCAAAAAAAAAAAAAAGGAAGCCACACAACCCGTCATGACACACTTCCTGGGACCGTCTTGTGAGGTACACTGGGAGGCGCAAGGAGAAGCGGAAGTAAGAGGAAAAGCTGGATTGGCATCAAGGATTGGACAGAACCTGGCATCCCAGCTCTGCTAAGGTACTTGCAGACGACAGTACAGGATGCCAGATATTTTCGGAAGCAGCATCCCTCATGCTCCAACTCCCCCACGACCTCCTAGGTCACATGACTGAGATGAGGTGAATCATGTTTTCTTGTCCACCGTCTTAGTTCCTCTCGGTTATCTCACAGCTGGACTACCATAAACATCAACAGGCTTGACACAAAACAAAGACAGCAAGTCTCACTTTGCTTCTGCGTTTTGCCATATACACCATGCGGACAGACTAGACGCTCTGCTGATTATTTCATTTATTTATTCTTCGTTTATTATTTCCTTTCTCTCGGTTAGGTACAAAGGAAAGTATCTCATGGACAATGGCGTCCCTCGATGTTGTTATTGAGAAGATAAACGATGATTGCTGTTTATTTATGTACCTGTTGGTCATTTCATGCATGTATTGGGCACTTAATATATATCAGGCAAAAGATTTTATGTATTCTGGAGGTAATTTTTTTTATTTAATTTTACAATTATTTTTCCTGCAATATCTCGAGGAAGAATTTCAGTATGACTGGAGTTTACGAACGGCTGAATTGCTAATCTGTGGTTTCCCTATCCTTAGTATTTGATCCGCGGTTAAATGCTGTCAGTAGGTCACTCGTCATTTTGTGATTGGTAAATGCAATTTCCACGCAGCATTCTTTTCCTCTCGGAAGACATCCGGAGACAAGACACATTTAAAATGCTATCACACTAGACATTGATCACCAGTCGCACTGGCAGGCGTTGAAGCCTCAGTGGTCATACATCGTCAGTGTGAATTATGATTTTTCAAAACATATCCGCTAAGCGTTTAAGGGAAAGAACTGTTGCAATCGAAAGCTGAATCATTTCTTCACAAGTTACTTCCCTTTTACTGTGTTTAAACTGCCAATACGTTGCGGATTATTCAGAGAGTGTGCCGAAACTCGAAACAGGCGATTCTGTAAAATCCTCACCAAACTTTGTCTGATTAGGGACAAAACATAGGAAACGACTAACGTAAAGTCCACTGCCACCAGTGGAACCTTATGTAGAACAGAAATAAGACACAGTTAAAACAAGGGAACCGGACCAAGCTAAGACATGACAACGACAAAGACGAAGACAATCTACATGTTTCGGTTCCCTTGGTCAGTTTTCTGCGACCCAGCCTGCGCGCCACACATCAACCGCAGCTGTCTTTTCTTTTTCGTTTTTGTGTCATCCTGATGAAGGGGTAGTTCCCCGAAACATGTAGATTGTCTTCGTCTTTGTCTTTGTCGTGTCTTAGCTTGGTCCAGTTCCCTTGTTTTAAATTTAAGAAAGGTTTTTCCTCCAAGCTGCAGTCACCTGTTTTTCTTGTACAAATAAGTCGAAAAGCCTTTATGTCATAAAGTTTCTTTAAGAACGCATTTCTGACGGCGTACATGAATAATAAAGGTAATAAACGGGTCACAATATGAAAACAGTGGGTATTCAATACAGTTTGGTATCAACACACTTGCACAGTAGTAGACATAGATCGCCACTGGCATTGGCAAGGTTTGAAGCCGTAGTGGCCAGAAATCGTCACTGTAAATTATGATTTTTCATAACTTATCCGCTAATCGTCTAAGGGAAAGAACTCTTGCAATCGAAAGCTTAATCATTTCCTCACGAGTTGCTTCCCTTTTCTGTGTTTAAACACTACCTCCCATGCGATGGGTGACTACCGACTTCTTATGATGACAATTCGGAGACTAGCTGCTCGAAGCCAGAAAGCTATCTTTTCCTTACCAGAAAATCTGAAGACACCCATATTACTTGAAGCTGAGTCAAAAGCTCATCCACGTCTTGTGTAGAGCAGATTCCTAAAAGGGGTCGGATAAGTGGCCAGCGATTGGGTTGGTTTTGCTGTGACTTTGCCGACGTCCACATAATGCTATCATGTGATTAGATATGCCAATGGGTGCTATTTTCCTGCCGGAAGTTCCAACTGTCTTACAGAGCAGAACAGGATAACTATCTGGGAACATGCTGCAAAGGACGGGACCACTGCTGTCAGATGAAAACACCTGTTGCAGGAATATTCATGACTTTTATTATCTTTGAGGTCTGCAAGTGCAGTTTTGTCAGGGCGCTGTCTAAAATACAGTTTGTACTTGAGCAAACAAAGCTGCCTGTACGTTCTGTGTCACTGGAACGATCTCACTCACTGGAAAAATCTCAAGTTAATGAAGCATTGAAAACAGGTACATTTACTGAAAACGTATTCTTTCTGTAATTATGCCCAATACATAACAGTATCTTAAAACATTAGAAGCATCATTAAAATAGATTTTTTTTATTTAAAGTTAACTCAATGGCTTTTGGGTACAGCACCCAAAACGATTTTCACGTGAAGGCTTCAGTGACCTCAGCAACCTAGTGCAATGCCTTTCTTATTCCCCTGGGTACCCCCACCCCCACCCCCACCCCCTAGTGCTTGTCTAACTGTACTGCATTATGTCTTGTGCAGCTGTCTGTCTGTCTTTCATTCTTTCTTTCCTTCCTTCTTTCTTTTTTTTAAGTGTATATACAGAAATAGATACACATATTCATCTATTTGCAATTGTGTAGGTATATCTCTTTATTGATTCTATGATTCTAGTTATGATAACATATGTGCATATATAATAATGTTGGTCGAAATCAGTTTGAATCTGTAGCACGATTTCTTTGTTATGCATGTGAATTTATCTTCAGTGGTGAAGGGTGCTGCCAATAAAAGGAGTTTTTCAGGGAAATATTAGTGGAACGGTTCATCAAGCAAGTAAACAACAACAGCTTATTATAATGTCTACAGACAGAGCACAAACTAAGCAGGTTTGTTGCGCAGAAATGCTTGCGATTTCCTCTTTATATGTTTCTGAGAGTCCAGCAGGGAGTACTGAGTCTCCTCCTTTTATATTAATAATTATAAAAATAAACAATAATCTAATATTAATTTACTAATAATCTGTCGTCGTCGTCGTCGTCGTGAGCTGAGCATGGTGCAAGGAATACGAAGACCAATTTGTTTTGACGAAGGACGGAGAATGCGAAAGGGTGTACAGGTAGGCGGGAGATATCGCATTGGATAGACTGAAACGGAAATATCGCACTGGATAGACTGAAAACGGACATTTGCACTGGATAGACTGAAAACGGACATTTGCACTGGATAGACTGAAAACGGCCATTTGCATTGGATAGATTGAAACGGACATTTTGCATTGGATAGACTGAAACGGAAATTTTGCATTGGATAGACTGAAACGGAAATTTTGCATTGGATAGACTGAAACGGAAAGCCAGTGGAGCGAAGCAAGAAGAGGGGCGATATGAAGCGAGCTGCGCTTGTGTGAAGACTGACAGAGATGGTGGAGTCAGGGAGGCCGGAGAGGGGTGTTGCCCTCATCAGCTGGAGACAGAAAGGGGGGGTGGGTGGGGGACGAGCCTAGCCGTAACATCGACAGCGAGGGGCTTGCGTGCCGTGCGTGTGTCTTAAGGCAACAGTAGCTGCACTCCCAGGTTGTAGCCAGTCACTAATTTCTTTTTATTTCTGACATTCTCTCTCACTTCTTCTTCTGAATCGATCTCTTTCTTTTGGAATACCTCCCCCGCTCCCTTGCTTCCACCTTACCCTTAGTCTTTCGCTTCTCTCTCGTTTCTCAGCAGCACGTTTCCATGGCCTTTGTCCGACTGCATGTTTGGCCTCAAATTAACACGAGCAATAAACCTTTCTTTCGAATTATCTTCATGATTCACCGTTATTTATCTGAGTCTTGTACAATTTTACTGGTTGGTTTCTTAACTGAGTTCTATGACCGTTGTTATGGCCTGTCCATTCGTAAAGTTGTGCGTGAAATACACCAGGAGAATGCGCCTGACGACCACTCTTATGACCGGAGTGGAGATACCAACGCTCATGCAAGCCGGCCCTGAAGTATTTTGAAAGTTTGTGCTTTTGCAGAAAGTCCCTGGGTACTGGACCGTAGCGAGGGTGACAAAATATAGTTTTCTTCCACTGCGGACGACTGTTTGGTGGTGGTGGTGCTGGCGGCGGCGGCGGCGGCGGTGGCGGTGGCGGCTGTCGCTGTTGGAATGTCTGGCACAGAAGACTTTGGTGCTAACAATGAGAGTATATACTTCTTGCATGTCTTCAGGTAACTAACTATAATTTAAGAATAAAACAAGTGACTGCTGCTTTAAGCAAAACAGACAAATGGATGTGTCGGGGCACTACCTCTTCCTCACGACACGACGTACAACAAACATTACTACATCAGGTAAAATACAGTATACAGGTAGAAAATAGTAGGTTGGGAAAAAAATGACAACAAAAACCATTTACCTGTCGATCAAACTGGTTACCATTTGGAAGTTATTCGCAGATAGTGGCTTTTTTCGATTGTGTGCAAGTACGTAAACATAAAATAAACATGTCTTATTAATGTCTTATAATAAACATGTAATATATGCTATAGTAATGTCCGTCGGAAAGACTGATCAAAACAAACAGAACATAAAAATGTGTACTGCATGTGTTGATAATAATGGGGTATCATTCCATAGAACGTGGAACATAGCAAAACGACAGGAACTCTTCAACCTTACGACCAACACAACAATACAAGAATATCAGTAAACGGAAGAGAACAACATACCGACTGAAGATCTGCCACCTTCCTTACTTTCGACTCTCTCTTTGCTACGTGTTTGGGTACGGTAGGCTCCCTTGATTGCATACGTCAGCATACGGTTGTGTCTAGAGCTGCCAGTACTTTGTTGGGGTTATCGTTTTTCGAAATTCTTAGTTCTCTCCCCTGGGCGTGCTAATCGATAATCACAGGTAAGCATGAGCGACTCACTTTTCTATGTGTGCGTGTGCGTGTAAGAGTGTGTGCGTGGGAATGTGTGCGTGGGAATTCGTGCGTGCTTGTGCGTAAGTGTAGTAGTAATAATGTTTATTCAGTTTCTGTGGCAAAAACATAATAGACTAGTAACAGAAAAAATGTAACAAGGGCGTATCATCAATAATAATGACCCTCCCCTCCCTTCCTCCCTCCGTCTCTAACTTTTTCTCTCACCTCCTTCCCACTCTCTCTCTCTCTCTCTCACCGATGCCCCCCTTACCCGCGCTGCTTTCTCTTTCTCTCTCCCCCGCCCACTCTCCACCCCACCCTTCTCTACCCTTTCCTACCCACCTTGCGATTGGCTGCCCCTCTTTTTAACCTTTCTTACTCACTGTCCCTCGGTCATTCTCCTGCCTTGCAGCCTACGCGCCACTTCTACTGCAGATAAGTCTTTTTCCTTTTCGTTTTTTTCCGTCGTTTTTGTGTCGTCCTGATGAAGGGGTAGTGCCTCGAAACATGTAGATTGTCTTCGTCTTTGTCCCTTTTCTAGCTTGGTACAGTTCCCTTGGACTCCTATGTTATGGATTCTATTTAACAAGGTTAGAATTTCATACATTATATCCATTCTTTGGGAAGACTGGTTTTGAAGAGCCTGAAGTGCTGACAGGGAGTCAGAGACAAATAGGAAGGATTTTTCTGCTGTAGCTTTTCTAGCTTGTAGTATTATCAACCTTAGGCCAGTGCGTATTGCTATGATCTCTGCTGTAAATATTGATGTGTGGTTTGGTAGCTCGGCTGCAATGTTGGTGATCTTCGGTGCATAGACTCCTATTCCTGTTAAGTGGAATGTTGGATCATGTGACACATCTGTATATATCTGGAGTGGTCCTTGTAGGTAGTGTTGAGTTTTTGCCTGAATTTAGTTAGTATTTTGACGAGCTGGGTTTCCTTGTTGAAAACTGTGAGGTCCGTGTCGATCTGTGGTGGGTGTAGGGTCCAGGGAAGCATTTGTGAGTCTGTGCATGGGTATGGGGCATCTATGTTAATGTCTGCTCCTGGTGTATTTTCTATTTCTTGAGCGTTCCTCTGCCTGCTTGGTTGTGGAGTGGGTTTGCCCGTACGGAGTTTGTGTGCTGTTGTGTGGATCTGCTTTACTGGATGTTCTGCAGGTAGACATTGCATCTTGTAGTAGAAGTTTGCTGCCCTTTCCTTAATTATTAGTTCTATATAATCAAACAAGAACAAATGAGGACAGAGCGCTATAAATCGTCAAACGACAACCCCAACAAAGTACTGGCAGCGCTAGACACAACCGTATGCTGACGTATGCAATCAAGGGAGCCTACCGTACCCAAACACGTAGCAAAGAGAGAGAGTCGAAGTAAGGAACGTGGCAGATCTTCAAAATGTAATGTATTAGTTCTATAGTTTTTTGTCCTGTCTCCGCCATCACTACCGGGTGGGGGCGGGCAGCGAGGGAAGCATTGCCAGCTACAGCAGCAGCTAGCGGTTGGAAGTGTGGCGGATACCGCATTTTGTGTTTTTATACATGTACAAACGTTAGAATAAGAACACAAAGAATCTATCTACAAAGACATGAACATATGCAATGAATAGTGTACGCTTTGCTCTTCCTGTTAGTATTAAGGAAAGTTAAGTAGACTGAGAAGGAAATAGAGATAATTACATTAAAAGGCAGTTTAACTAGCCAATGTGGATAGATAAAGGTAAGAATTCTGCGTAGAGTAAATCTACTCTATCAAGACGTGTAATGAGTTTACTATCTAAAGAAAGAGTATATGGAGTAGAATCAGAGGATGTTAGTTGTTAGTATCCTAGAAGGATATAGAAACGTTCAAAGAGAGTGAGTCTAACACAGCACGCGATAAGATGATAACGCGTCACAGTCACGTGTCGCTGGCAGTACTCGACCTGGGTACCGCGCCCCCGGCGCACGCTGTGGCTGGTAGCGTGATGGCCAAAACCGTCTCCGGGATGGCTGCGTCCATCACACACATACAATGATAGTATGCGGAATAGAGAAACAATGAGTAAACACTGACCACATGAGGACAATGTAACTGATAAATAAAACAAAAAGATTAGATCATACTTTTTCTTTCCTTTAATCTTGACGGAAACAGTGCGTACCTGCGCGCATGTGTGTGCGATATGCATGTTTGACGTGCGCGTCCGTGCGTTTGTGAACAAGAACAACGGATCATGCAAATTTCTTTGCATTCTGCTGAATTCTGCTGAAAGTGATTTCCGTGGAAAAGTCATCATTATCTTCTCGTCATCGTCGTTCTTGTGCAATCACAGTGATTTGATGGTTGCTCTTACAAGGTCTAGATTCTTTCTTAAATTTAAAACAAGGGAACTGGACCAAGCTAAGACATGACACAGACAAAGACAATCTACATGTTTCGGGGCACTACCCCTTCATCAGGACGACACAAAAACGACGAAAAAACGACAACAACGAAAACAGAAGAAAAAGACTTAGCTTCAGTAGATGTGGCGCATGGGCTGGACAGCAGGAAATTTTATATTGTCTTTGTCTTTGTCATGTCTTAGCTTGGTCCAGTTCCCTTGTTTTTAATTTAAGAAAGATTTTACTCCAAGCGGCAGTCACCTGTTTTTCTTGTACAGGTCTAGATTCATTTAGATAATATTTGTTTGTTGCTCAAATCTAGAGCTATCAAAAAGCTAGGCTAAAACGAGATTTAAAACAAAAGTTTGTATAGAATCCTACCTCTCTCTGAGGCTGTTTGATCAGCCAAACCCGCGAAGAAGGGAGTTAACTCGTCAGCTTGCCCGAGTCAGGTGAGTACAGGTACAAGAAAGTATCGGGCATCGCTCGTTTAGATGACGTAACAAGTTAAAACCCAGTAAGAGGAGACAACTACTATCCCAGTTTGCTTATGACATGATACTTTAATTTTGCACGATAGACAGCGAGTTTTGCTCTTTTGTTTGGGGAGGGGGGTCACCGTTATCTTTTCTGGGTCTCCCCTCACCATTATATTTAAGTTAATGACTGAAAAATGAGCAAGCAACTAAGAAAGCAAGTAACTCTGGCAGCACAGAGACGCGTCTATTACCCGTTTTTACGTCTCTCCGTAAAACTGTCCTGAAAATACAGTATTTATCATCGGCAAACATCAGGTGTTAGGCTTTAATTCACACAGAAAATACTTTTCTCCATTTTGTGCAACAACAACAACAGGGTGCCTCCCCTAGTCTTCTTATCACCACCACCACCACCACCACCACCACCACCACCACCTCCTCCTCCGCCTCCTCCTCTGCTATGAGGACTGAACGCACTAGTGCAACGTGTGCGCATAGAGCCTCGCATCTCCGTGTCGTCTTCCTACGGCGTGCCCCCACCCCCATATCAGCATGTCCCAACAAACATCAGATCAAGTAAATTTGGAAGCGGCTGTTATTGTACAAACTATTGCCCAGGGCTTGGCAGAACAAGAGAACGAGTCAATACTTCAGCCATCCCGAGAGGAAACAAACAAAAAGAGTAAGACATGTCAACGGGATCTTTACCAAACCACGAAGCATCATGTGGAAAACAGCTTTTTTCGGTTTGAAAAGGATTATGTATAGAAATGTAAAAATGTATTTACAAATTCCATTTTGCAAACATAATTATCCATAGAAAAAGAGGTGCAAAAACAGTTTGAAAGAAATATTGTTTGTAAAATTGTAAGTAAACATGGCAATTGTCCCCATTATCCTCTTCTTGGAGAAATCGGAAAATGTGTAATGATTTTATTATTCTAATAAATTCATGGACAGTCTGTGAAAGTAAAGACGTTGTGAACGGCTGTGCACTGGAATCATCTCAAGACAGAGCGATGACGTAAACTCAGGGACAGAGTATGGCTGGTGCCATAAACACTACTGTTTCTGTCTGTGAAATAAATTCGACAAAATGTCTACGTTTGTCGGACTCCGACACTACAAATGAAGATTCGATATACTTTAAACTAAGTGCCGCCTTCGGCGGTGTTCTACCACTTCTGCTGGGTATTGTAGGAACTTCCACCAACATGATCAACTGCTTGGTTTTCCTGCGTCAGGGTCTGAGAGACAGAATGAACCTTTGCCTTTTCTCTCTGGCTCTCGTAGACATCGGTTTCTCGGCGTCGACTGTTGCTATCAGCCTAGTAACTGTTTTCGTACACCTGAACCTGTTTGGCGTGACTATGTATCACATGATGAAAACGCGTCAATATATTTCTGGTGTCTCCTACAGCTTCAGATGGGCATCTGGCTTATACACGATGGTGATAGCAATAGAACGATGTCTGTGTGTAGTGCTGCCGTTGTTAGCCACCTCGCTTATCAGAACTCAAACAATGGGAATGCTGCTAGCCCTTATACTGCTGATACTTCAATTATTTTCAGTAATTTTACCTCTGAAATTTACTGTGGTCAGTGCAAAGGGAACTGGAGCTGACCTGTGGAGACTAGCGCCTTCAGACCTGTATCTCAATAACAGAGTCCTTATCGACTTTCTTCTCGACAAAATCATGGCAATCGCTTTGCCATTAGCAACATTTATATTGGTTTCCGTAACTACGACCGTTACTGTGGTGAAGCTGAAAGACGCTATGCTGCTGCGAGAGAAGATGTCGTCATCGAGTGCAGTGAACAGTAGTCAGCAGACGGCGTTGACAAGCATGCTCGTCGTTGTGTGCTGCGTGTACATCATCTCTATGTTGCCGTTTGTGGGCGTCGTGACTACCAGCGTGGTGCTGCCCGAGTTTTCCAATGGCGGTCGTTACGAAACTCTTATTCAAACTTGTTATACTGCGGTCAACTTGTTCCCCCTCATGAACAGCTGTGCCAGCTTTTTCATATATTATCGTCGGTCTTCGCGCTTTAAACGTGACCTGAACTTGCTTTTTCTTTGGTGATCCTGTCTTGTCTTGTCTTGTCTTTTGTGTAAATGTATATCATGTCTAAATGATCTTTTCTCCTTTTTCCATCCTTTCTTCTGATCTTTCATTACTCCCCCACACCTCTCTCGACCGCCTCGGTGGTCTAGTGGGCGGGAGGTCAGTGGTTCGCATCCCAGCCGAGTCATACCTAAGACTTAAAAATTGGCAATCTAGTAGCTGCCCTGCCAGACGCCTGGCACTACAGGGTACAGTACTAGGACGGGTTGGCCCGGTGTCAGTATAATGTGACTGGGTGGGACTGAGGCCTGTGTTGCGCCACCAGTCCCCCGTGTGGCAGCACGTAAACTTTGTCTAAGCAACACCGTCCTGACATAGCTTGCGGCTGGACGTTAAGCAACAAATACCTCTCCCTCTCTCTCAGCATAACGCCTCTAACCCCTAGCGTGGGGTTTCTTGCAATTACTGATTTTTAGTAATACATTCATAATGCTGCTGAATTATCGTGTACGTCTTAAAATAGTCTCTCTGTTTGGGAGCTGGCCTAGACTGTGGCCGGGACTATGTAAAGGTTGTCCGGTTATCGGATAGCTCACAGCGCCAGCTCACTCCTTGTGTGTGTGTCCCATGGCCTAAAGAGGTGAAGCAAATTTGATCAATGCAAGAAAAGGCGGTGACACCGATGAGTGAGGGCAGTAGGAATGAAAATGGAACGGGAACATGGGTTGGTTAGTCAAAGACTTTTGGCTTTCTAAGGGTTTGGATGACTAACGGCTCCCAGTCTGGCTAAAGGTTGTGAACATTTTGATCCTCCTTGACCTGATTCAAGGACAGGCTCGAGCGGCATACGGTGTAGGGCGGCCTGGATAGCTCTGCAGGTAGAGCTGCGGAAAAGCATATGGAAGGTTGCTGGTTCGAGATCAGTAGTGGTCAAGGTCTATATTCTGGAGTTAAAGATTGTGTGGCCACTGCACCTATCGGTCTGGTGGTTCTTTCAGTGCAAAGTTTAGTAATTGCCCCCATTCCCCACAACACAAAATCACCGCGAGGAAAACCTAACCTAACCTAACCTAACCTAACCTAACCTAACCTAACCTAACCTAACCTAACCTAACCTAACCTAACCTAACCTAACCTAACCTAACCTAACCTAACCTACAGAAGACGATGTACCCGTTTGAGACACTTGTAAGGGACATGGAACAAATTGTCAACCTGAGTGATAACGACTCAGAAGTTCTACCATCAACGATGGATATTTACCGTTCAGCGAAAGGAGGACGACAATCAGATCTGGAGCCGGCACCATTGTCTCATGGAGCAGTGATGTGAGAGCAACCAGCAAGCCAGCAAGCCAGCAAGCAAACGAGTGTACTTTCAGGAAGTGAATCCTCGTCTGGCAGGGACAAGGCTAGGAATGAGGGACTGTTTCGAGTGCTCTGTGGAGATTGAGTGAGGCCAGCAGTTTTCTCGTAGGCTTGAAGGACTTGAGCAAGACGTGGGTTTCAGCTAAATCTGTAGGGTGACAGGTTACTGGCAGGGTATTGAAGCACGTAAACTGGGTAATATCAGACCTCTGGGCTAACAACGAATGCTAGCGAGCAGTGTGTCACTGTGCCCTTCTGTTTAGTGTATATTTCGCTCCTGTATATATCCTTTGTATCAATCTTCTTGCTGTCGATTTAACGTGCGGGAGGTAGAGGTTGCAGTCAGAGTGCGTGTGAACAGAGAGATTGCACAACCTCCCGAGTGCAGAGGCAGGATAAGGTTATCTTAGAAGCCGCCGCATGGTGTCTCGTTCATGCTGCGAATAACAACGCACAACAGACCTGAGGAACTCAAGAGAAGAAATGCCAGTGCTGGCTTTGCACCTCTCTTCTAAATGTTCGTTCACGAGGCAGCAGACGCCTCGCGGCACCTAATGTAAGCGGGTAGCTCGTCCCTGGGGTGAAATCGATCTAACTCATAACCTGTCATTAGCCTCGTTAAGGAAATATCTATCGACAATTTCTTGCTCAAAGTTGTTGGGTTAGTTTACACGCAGCTCCTTGGTTCACGATAAAAAAATTCACATTTGTACTTGTGGATGTCAGTTCTGCTCTTTAGGTTAAAGGTTAGTTGCATAAGGAGGTCGCATAGTACTGAAATAAGTAGCGAATAGTATAAACAAGTCAATTTAGAGGTCGACTCGGGACTAAGTATCACAGAAGAGTATCCAATTTTGGGAGAGGGGGAACTCAGTAAATGTTATGAGCGGAAGTGCAAGAACTGTATTCATACATGAAGCACATTAGTGAAGCAGCTGTGTAGCGATCCGCAAAAAAACAAAAAACAACAACAAAAACAATGGGAGAAACAACAAATGGAATTCAGAGAAAACTTAGAAAGTGAGGGGGAGGGAGAGAGAGAAAGAGCTGATTGTTTCAAGTTTAAAATGGCTCAGTTACAATTTGCTGGTAATCTAGAACGACTGCTGGTGTGGATGTGACGTGTGCCTGAGAAAGACGAGGACTTCCGACTGTACGAATGGCTGCCTTCAGCAGACAGGACAGTCTGGTCCACAGTCCTCTCGAGACTGCCAGGCGGCAGTGCAGGCACGCGTATTACTGTCTACGTGATGCGGACTGCGAGAACTACAGCATTATAAAGTGACGTGGTTGTGTATTTCCCGAAGGTTTACAGGTCGGGAAACGACCCGAGAACCACCACGGGGGTTCCACCGCATAGTCCTTCACACCTTCGACAAGCGGACGATGATGGCTGAGGTTGACAAGGGCAAGTACATCAGCGCCCGTGATGAAATCGCTGACAGTATGGGCAAAAGCTCTCGAAGACGCTGCACAATATGCAGATCGCTGCGATTTGGCAGACAAACTCTGGCACCATGGAGTCCGCAGACAAGAAGAGTTTCGTGTACAGAAGTGTGAGATGGAAGAAAGCGGGCATCTACCCCTTGCACCTCTTGCACCATTACCACCCCCACACACGCACACACACAGAGTCGTCGGACATGCAGCGGGCATCTACCCCCTGCAGCATTACCCCCCACCCCCCACAAACACACACAGTCTGTCGGGTCGCCATTGATCTGACTGATAACTCTTCAAGCCAACTTCGAGCACTAACAGTGCACACGCGATGCGCTGCGCACTGCGTTTGGGTCAGGCCAGCAGCTGGGTGGGGCTTGAAGAACGGGAGCAACACGAAGCTGTCTGTTAAATCTGCAGAGTAACAAATTGTTGAACAAACGGAGTTTGTCTCCGGCCACGTGACCTTTACAAAAGGGAGCTGAGCACAACATGGCACAGTTGTCCAGCGTGAAATTAAAGATAGATATACAACATAGATTCAACAAAAGTTATATGCAAGATGTAGCTAATGGATGAGCGGAAGGTTTTTCTGCAACTGTTTACGTCGCTTATTGTCCGGTTTTCGACGGGTACTACATTTTGATAACTCCTTTTCCCTACATCACCCTGTACATTCCTTTCCCCTCCCCTACATCATAACTTTGGTCGCTGACATGACCTTTAACAATACATAACAAACAAGCTATTTTGTTTGTAGCTGTAATTGATAAGAAATTACACCTTTACGCTCTTCTACGCTTTAAAGCGAGAACAATTCACACACTTTTAATTTCAGGAAGGTTGATAAATCGCGTCTTGGACGAAAAAGAAATCTCTGTATTATTTTATTTTATAATCAATTTGAACACTACAAAAGATATCAGTAAGACATAATCAGAGTTTTAAAAACAAACAAACAAAACCACCTTTTATTAGGTCACAGGAGGTAGAAAGGTACATGCGTGCGTACTACCAGATTAGCGTCAGTTCCTTGAGGACTTGTACATTTAGTAGTTGTACTTTTAATAGCTGCAGTTTTCGGACGTTATATCCGTACCTCGGTAAAATTATCTGAGCCTGATTCCTTTCAATTTCATTCTGATGGGCCAACATTATGAGCGAACAGCATTGATGGGCCAACATTATGACGGTAAGGCGGACCAAGAGTATGAAGTACCAATATTTTCTGAAAGCAAGACTTTGACTCAGAGACCATGGCAAACGGTGTTGTGCATTAGGTTTTAACTGTAGCATTCAGAGATGAGTCAGGACCGTTGAGTGGATTTCATGTATTTATACAGAGCTAACAGTCTTATGTTTAAAATTAATGGGACTGTGTCTACAGAAATTTTCTGCCAATGATCAGTATAATATTATATTATCTGATATCTGTACAATCTACGTACATGTATACATCTGGAGTCTACTAGGACCAAAAGAGCTGTTGTAGTCCCTTAGGAGCATAAACCGGACGTTCTGATGTTTTGACTAAACGTTATGCTACTATTAGAGAGAAGAATAAAGCGTTAAATTTGCGTAGGTGTCATACAAAACCTTTGCGTACATGAAATAACACTATATTTATTCTATACTTACGGTAATTAACCCAGAAAAAGTTTTACGTGTACGCCTGTTTAGGCGCAAATGTTGTTTATGACAAATATATCTGAATTGGTCATTATCTCCGAATTATCCGGACAAGATACTCCCCATTACATGCATTAGACAGAAAAAATATCCGGACTGTATTATCTTCGTGGGCAACTATTCACCAAGAAATGTGATCAGTAACGAGGCTAGTTTCATATAATCCAACTTGGGAGTCATAATTTTCATTAAACTTATGGCTTGTAGTATCGTTAAGATAGTTGTCTGAGCTCCTGTACAGTATCAGGACAGAAAGGACATGACGACGAGGACTCATATTTTGACCTGCAAAAGATTAAGAGAGTCGATTTTTTTAAAACTTCACTTCTATTTTTGATAATGTATTTTCTTTCTTCTTAAAATAAAAGTAAAATGATTCTAACAATTCCAAACTGCACCAATGTGCTGTATTTTTTTAAGTGTTCCAGTCGAGTGCTAAAAATGCTCGGCTATTTCTAGGATCGTGGCGCTGCACGGGGGGAAAACTTTAATTATGTCATGGGAATTTTGGCAAGAGCCATGATAGCAGGGTTTTCCTGAGAGTTAGACAATACTAGTGAGGCAGAGGCACCTCAGTTTGCGTAACTGTGGTCGGTGCGGGAGGGTCAGTCGCCGGGCAGGGGCCGAGATCTGAGAGGGGAAAACCTGCTGCCCAGACAGGTCTCCGGACTGATTCATGGCTGGCGCCACCAGCGGCCGAGATCAGAGGGGAAAAACCCGCTACCCCGACAGGAGAACGTCCAGGGACGACTGAGCTGTCGATGGCGTGTCTATCGCTAGATGGACTTCTGGGCCAATATAAGCTAGGGGTTTGCCAGCCCTTAGGTCTTTCTCTGGAACTCGGCTAGTGCAGCGTCGTGGCGGCTTCATCGTACACCTGTAAGTTCCGACTAGACGAGGAGTGGGCCCTGTTCTGTGGGAACAGTAGAGGAGCGATGGGAGAGCAGAATTTGTGAGCGCCAAGTCCTGTGTGTGTCTTCGGCCGAGGAATCTGCTTCCACATCTCAACGGACAGCGCATCGTTATCCAGTTAAGTACCTGATAGCTGGTCGTGCTGTAGACCCGTTAGGAAAAGTGTACCGTTACCTGCAGCTGCCTCGTAGTGTAGGCATAGTTACGTGTGACGGCGGTATCTGTTGCGTATGACTTAATGCATGTGTTGCGCAAGTTAGCAGAGAACAGTACCATAAGCACGTATAAGTCAGTTGTAGGCCGGTAAAACGCTAGAATTAGTATTTGTGAGCGTAACGTAGGCGAGCCATAGATTTACGGTTGTGCTTGCATTTTGATTGGTTGTCAGACACGTTGTCTGTGTTGCATAAGGGGATCGTCCCAGTAATTCCACTTACATAGGATTGTGGAGCACACCTACTTGCATTCTATTAAATTCTTCTTGTTATTGTTCACGCCAGGTGTTGTCTTTCGTTGCGTAGTAGTCGGGGAAAGGCTAGTGGGTGGGGGCTGAGCCATTAGACAAGCGGTAGCTGGTTGTGTAGTATTTGTGTTGACCTGGTGTGACGTGTTCCCACTAGCGAAAGTGTGGTTGGTCGAGTGTGCGGGTCTGGCGTGAGTGACCCGAGGCACGGTCAGTGCCCCGCAGCTAGGTGACGGACGATTGTGCGTGTGGCTGTGTGCGCCGGACAGCCGGCGGCCCTGATTATTAAAGGCCGTGAGCGAGGTCAGTGTGCGTGCCACGAAGGTTTGCATCCCTCCCCCTCCTTTAGTTCAGAGGTTAGTTTACCCCAGCACTCTCTCCAACCCTTAGCCCACCACAAATTAGTCAATCATTTCTTCTCTTCAATATCTGATACAGATACTATATAATATATGCATCTCGGCAGCAACGCGCCTTTGCTCTGGATGCACATAGCTGAGAGTAAACGCTCAGTGAACAAGCCTGGTTTCACCTGACGTCATTGTCTGAGAACAGCGATACGTTTTAAAACGTGGACTAGTGCAAAGATGAAAAGAACACTCTAACCTGGACCCAGCTTTGCGTGCACGCACACTGCCCCTGCTGCACACTACCCCCGAATGTCATTACAAATGGAGACAAACACAGAGATTCGTGATGCTCCATTATTTACGAGACGGGGAAAACAGACGAAACAATCTGACTCTTGAAATATATCGTTTTATAAAATCCAGTGGAGATTATCATTACGCAGGTGCTCTGTTGCGCTTAAGTCGTCATGTGATATTTCAACAGACCAGAGGAAAATATCTTTTACATTAATTTACATTAATTTACGAATGCACCACAAAACATTTGCAACAAATGTAGTTTTCGCATCTTAGGGGAAATATTTTGGTGTTGTTTTTTCAAGGATTTGTCAATGGACATATTGCTGTAAGACTAGGATTAACTGTGAAAAAGTATACTTTACCCAAAAGGGGAGCGGAAATGTACTTAGATTTGTTCCACTTATGCTTAATTAAACTAATAATGTGCCCCGTGCAGACGGGGGAAAAACGGAACGTCAAATCGACTTAGAAGGTAAATATTCATATTACAGAAGGTTACGCTAGATTGAAAAGTTAAAAATGAGATTTATTGTTAAAAAATACTTTTATCAAAAGGAGTCGTGCTCTCCTATATAACCAGTGCTTCGTATTATAGTGATGACTGAAGGTAATCCGAGAAATTCTACAGAATATGAATGACACTTCCACAACGACCGTTAGTTTTGATAATGTCTCAATGGTTTCTTCATGGGGTGGCCAAGAACACAACGGAAGTGGCCTTGTCTACCAGCAAATTCGCATCATTGTCAACGGCTACTTGTCGTTTATCATAGGTGCGCTGGGAGTTGTAACGAACTTTATCTGTTGTATGATCTTCAGTCGACAAGGGTTAGCGGACCGTATGAATCTTTGTCTCTTTCTACTGGCGCTGGTAGACTGTGCCTTCTCAACAACTGCTTGCGTAACTAGCATGGTGACGATTTTTCTAAACCACGGGATATGTGGGGTTAGCGAGGAGCATTATCTGAAAAATGCAGTATACGTTACTGGAGTGATGTATGCATTCAGAGCAACGTCAGGATGTTACAACATGGTAATAGCGGGAGAAAGATGTCTTTGTGTAATGTTTCCATTTCGCGCTGCGTCACTTTTGCGTGCACGCACTATGGGAAGCCTGCTGACACTCATTGCTTCCATAATACAGCTTGGTTTCGGGGCCGTACCTCTGAAATATTACGTGACAGGCTCGGTGATTCATGGAGCTGTTCATTGGCGACTTGCGCCGTCAGAAATATGGCTCAACAATCGAGTCATAATCGACATAATTTTGGATGATATTTTGAGTATTACGTTGCCTTTAACAACGTTTGTTATCGTTTTAATAGTTACAATCATTACTGTGGTAAGACTTAACGCGGCCATTTTGTGGCGACAAAAGGTCGCTTCTTCTGTTGGTGTGAAGCATATCAGACAGACAACTCTCACTAGAATGCTTGTAGTCGTCTCCCTTGTGTACATCGTGTCAATGGTCCCTTTCGTGATGATAATGGCGACACGACTCATAGTGCCGGACTTTTCCCTTACTGGCCAGTTCGAAAATGTTTTCATTGCAAGTCATAATGTCGCTAATTTATTTCCTCTAATGAACAGTTCTGTTAACTTTTTCATTTACTGGTTGCGATCGTCCCGTTTTAAGTATGAACTGAATAATCTTATTTGTTCTAAGTTTATTTCCAACCAGGCTTTGGTGTCGATATAGTCTCCGCCAGCCATCTTCTGCAAAAGAAACCGACTACTTTTTTCTTTGCTTTTCTCTTGTGGTTATGTGTTCATAAAGAAAGGTAAATCTGGCAATTTAGCTAATTAGTCTAACAGTGGCTCCTCAAAGAAACATTTTGACATCTGTGGTAGTTTGACCAAACCTATCAACTCTCCACGATATTTTATCCGGTAATCTACCTCAGCTTTTCTGTGATTACATCGTGAACAAAGTTGGGCAGATTTCGCCAGAAACTGATAATGTTGTACCAACTGCCCCTAAAAGATGCGACATTTCTGTTTGTAACTGTGTTTTTTCGTCATTCCAAACTTTGTCGGACGATTAAGTAAGAGTGACAGTCCCTACATCAGAACACACCAACTGTCTGCGGGACCCTGTTTCCACAAGGCTCCAGTTAGTGTCGGCTTCGTTCTCCCTTCACTGAATCAGTGAAACTCTAATACCGCAGGCTCTGAAAACAGCACTTGTCAAATCTCTTCTTAACAAGCCGTCTCTCGATGTTAATAATCTCCAAACTACCGGCCCTGTTTCAGAACTATAATTTTCCTCAAAGATTTCGGAAAATATTTTGCCCGCAGAAAGCTTCTGGATAATCGCAATGCTCGTGATTTGATTTGCCAATCGCACTCTGCTTTCACAGCACCGATACTGCTATCACTAACAAGTTGTGAGTGATGTTCTGGTGTCACTAGATGGGTGGATATTCACACCTTTGGACTGATCAGCAGCCTTTGACACCAGTATCACGAAACTGTATCAGGCTGCTCGGTGTGTATAGCATGGCTGGATCAGCACATGCATGTTTTATTCCTATCTCCTGGGTAGGACCAGACTGTGCTATTAATTGAAAACATCACTAGCAGTACCTTTACCTTTCAGAGTCACACTGAGCCTCTCCGTAGGCCCCATACTATTTATTATGAGTTCTAAATCCTTGTCCAGTGTGATTCAGTCTTTAGGTAAGTCATCCATATGCCGATGGCACGCAGTTGTATGTTGTGTGACACTAGTCCTCCTGACCGTCGTGTTTCCACCCTTCACAACATTAAATTTTACATATCGGATGTGACAGATTGGGTGACAGACAACAGGCTCAAAGTAAATGACGACAAAACTGATGTGTTGTTTAAGAAAACGTCAACCAAAACTTCGGACTCCTTTCTATGCCTTGTTCATGAAGTGAATGCTAATATTTGTATTTGGCCACAGCTAAAACACTTGGGTTTGTGTCCTCTGAGATGTCACTGGTCAAGCACGTGTCAACAATTTGTAGACTGGCCTATTTCGAACATCACAAAATTAGTAGTTTTCACCAAAATCTCTCCGTCTAGGCTGCTAATACTCTTGTTTGTCCTTTCGACCTGGCTGACAGATTATTGTTGTGTTTTGCTCTCCGGATGCCCTCAAACCTCTTGTAATACATTGCAGAGACTTCAGAACTCGACTGCACTTCTTGTTCTTCAGTAAGAGAAACAAGCTGTCCACACGTCAATCAACCCACGTTCTACTTTCACCTTTTCTCCGGTTTCTACCCTTCATGTGTTTCACCGGGAAATACTCGTATTCTGTCCTTTGCAGAGATTTTTTCTTGTTTTCTGTGGTTGTACACTCTCCCTCTAAGGAGGCTGGGCGCTACAGAATCAATATTCGTAGTTGTATGCTTGTAAAGAAGAAAACTAAGTCCTATGGGGAACGTGCCTTCAGGAATTCGGCAGAAATTTAGTGGAGCTCGCTCCCTGACAACCTGGTGTATAGCTTGCCTCAGTGACCTTGTCTTACAAAACAGGGTCTTATTTATTGAAGGAACTATATGTTTTTTAGGTTTGTTAAATGATTCCTCATTCATAAAACCCAATCGCATTGTCAGAAGTGCCAAAGTTTGCTTTGCTTTTACAAAGACAGTGACAAATGAGTTGACAACAACGACTTTAAATTTGCATCTTATTTAATTTCAGCTGTATGGGTCTTCACTTCTATTCTAGTAGATTTTCCTGTTTTGTTAGCAGTGACCAGGCTGATTACTATTTTTATAGGCAAGTAAGGCGCTTACCATTTATCGTACCAGGAGTGGAAAGGGAGGGTGATAATGTTTTAATGGAAAGGAGAACTCCCCCCGATAGCCAGATTTGCAAACAGGGGGTCACCTGCAGAAGAACTAAGCGAACCGGATACCATCTCCGTGCCCACCACCCTGTATGTCAGCGCCAATCACGCGTTTTCCGCTATTAGGAAGTAGAGGTTGCCCGTGACCTGTTTCTAGGTCGTAGAGGAGTGGGGGTGTATGAGACCTCCCACTTTTCTGTGGCCTGACATTGCCCATATGCTCTTTTTGGCTCCTTTATCTTCTCTGATCCATGGGTGGATGGATCAGCTGTATGCAGAATGCGGCGTCCATGGGCATTGAACAAGCACCTTCAGTTTTGGGGGCCCGCGTTCTGACCGCTTGGTCATCCGCTTGTGAGTCTTGTAAGCAGATAATTTGGGGACTGTACATGTTTTGTTCCCGTAAAATAAGACTAGATTTCATGTGTCTCGTTTTAAAAGAGATATGTTTACATACAAGCTTAGAGTACTAGCACGGAGCGAGTCTGTTGTTGGCGTAGACAACACATAAAGTTGAATGCAGTTCCCACACAGAGAATGGTGCACGTAACCTACCGGGTAAAAAAAAAAAACAACTTCCACATGCGTGGGGCGCCCAGATACCGAAGGTGAGATGTAGACAGCATCTTGTCAGTCCAGCACGGCTCCATCAACAGCAAGCAGTCGGTGACTATGCTTGAAACAGCGTTAGCCAGAACACCTGACAAAAGTGACAGGTTCCAGTTCCCTACTCAGAACAACGACTGAGATGTCATCAAAGGCTGGATGACAAGAGACATGTGAGCTTAGCTAGATGGTGTGATCGCCAGATTTTGACAGGACTGTCATCAAGGTAGCATTTCGTTTACAGCTCATGGTCGGCGAACACGAGTAACCTAAACATTGGAGCCACCGCCTGTCAGCAGGTCGTGAGTTGGACATCCGCCTTATGACGCTTGCGGAGGTGGGGACACGTGACGGGGTAGATCACGTGATGTATAGGGCGCTGCAGAGAGAGAGAGGAATATAGTGGGAAGTACACACTGATTCCTTGAGTTTTGTCATGTTGAGGGCAACTGACTAGTAAGGAGGACTAGAGAGATAGCTAGGCTAGATAAGTTAGTTCTTAACCGAGAGAGAGAGAGCGGCCTGTGGAAAGGAGTTGCGAAAGCGGGCTGTTCTAGTTTTGTGCTCGAAAGCGTCTGCCCGATGGAAAGAGCTCGAACAGCTGGTTGGCTGGGTGGGGGGTGGGTCGCGTCGGCAGCGATGTTCCTGGATCTGGAAGAGAGATGTGAGGAGTACAGCGAGGCAATCGATGGAAGTCCCTGCCCTGTGATCTTAGACGTGCTGTGCACCACACGTTCTAACTGATCGCGGGTCTTCCTGCCGTACCAGACTGGGAGAAACTAAAAATACTTTCGATCACCGCATGTAGAATTCCTCAAGGATGGATCTGTGCACCTCAAATTTCTTTAACTGTCGTAAGAAGTGCGGGGGATGTAGCGGGGGGTGTAGCGGGGGTTTGACCAAACGGCCGTCTTCCGAACACGCCCATCACAACCCAGCTACAGGTATGACCAGTTGTCGGCAACAATCGGGGAGGGAAGAGCCTCGAGGCGTTGGGGCCTGCACAGCTACTGGCTCCCGACTGAAAGGGAGAGGAGCGCATGGATAAGGCCCCCAGTTCGGATGTAGGAAGGGGCTCAGTCAGGTAGCAATAGTGGGACCGAGTCCACCCTGGTAACCCTGGTAACCGCGAGTCCACCCTGGTAACCCCGAAACACCAGAATACGCATTACAAGCAATCGGAGCGTTGTTTAGCGTTCAGGTCAGCACACAAAAACAAGTCCGAGTCTATTATTACACCCATCCCCAGTGCTAACTGCTGAAATGGTTGACATTTCGCAATAAACTCACCGAGTCATGCTCTGGTGACGTTGTTGAGTTGGGGTGTGGAAAGTGGATCGCTGCGAAAAAAGGACGGTGGATAGCCGAATGTAACATTACCCCACACCGTGACATTACCCCACACCGTGACATTACCCCACACCGTGCACACAGAAGAATGTTTCACTTCTCTCTCTCTCTCTCTCTGTTGGTGTACGACTGGATCTGTTTTTGAGTGAGTCGAGCGACAAGGATGTTCACAGTATTGTGCTCGGGCTGTTGACAACAGGTGAACCAGCTGACCTCGGCTGTCCCGTCACTCGACGAGAAACGTGTGAAAGCGAGAGTTTCGAGGGCAGACGGTCAGGCAAGTGACGAAGGGCTTGAGAGTTGAAAGGTTTGAACATCTAGCTCCAGACGGATGACGTCAGACCAGGATACTTTGACAAACAGCGAGTTGAACTCTAACCTGCTAAGCACGTTAATGCTAAGGACTATTGCCCAAAGGCACAACGCGCAATTGTGTTCAAGTAAAAGTTATTTAATTCAGATGTGGTCATGCCTTCGAGCATTCAGATGTACAAAATAACGAGTCTGCTGACGAAAACCATCCTGTCCTGCTCGGAGCGCGGTGGGTGCCAGGTGGTAGGTCAGGCTGGGGGTAAGGACAAGACAAACGTGAGCTAGCTAGTGTAGAACAGTCACGTACACAGATTTACCGCAGATTTTCAATTAATTTATGCTAAATAGTCCTTGTGTTTCCTTGTTTTTGAAATGTAACAACAACTTACTTTTTCTGTTTTTTTTAAATTCTCTGAATATACACGAAAATGTAGAAGTTAATAGAAAATGATTAGTACTGTGTAATCCATAGGCTGTTTATTCAGGGCCTCTCTCTTTGAGATAATGTATTTCAACTGGGAACGTAGCAGTCTCGTGATTAGAACATACAACTGCCCAACATACCGCTGTCCATCATACAGCTGTCCAACATACCGCTGTCCAACACACAGCTGTCCAACACACAGCTGCCCAACATCGGTGAGAGAAATTTCTGAGTCCGTAACCAAAGCAAACGCCATATGTATTGTCTGCTTGTACTTTTTAACTGAAAAATGATAAAAAATAATATCACCACATAATAGTAGTGTATTTATATGAAGACAAATTTTACAAAGTAATTCAAAGCGCAAACTCTTGCCCGCACCCACGCCCCTCAGTAGGCGCAGACAGAACGGAGTCAAGTGCATTATGGGAAAGAGAAAATATAGGTTTTCTGAGAGAAAAGGGTGCAGGTAGCTTGGGGATGGGGAGAGGCAGGCTGTAACGTTTTGTGGGGTGTGCTAGAATTCTAGGGAAGGAAACACGAGAAACATACGCCTAGTGCAGACCCTCACCTTTTCAACCAAAAGGTACACGACCAGATAACTTTACACATTTATTGAACTATGAACATTAAGAATGAAAGTAGAGGAAAGAATGGTGCAATTGAACAAATACGTAACAGTGCGTGTGTGTGTGTGTGTGTGTGTGAGCGTGATAGCAACAGTTTGAGACACGAAACAATTGTCTGAACACTGAGTAACACAACTAGCATACAATTAAATTCATATGAGTCAATGTGCTATCGTAACAGGCTACTTGCGGAAAATGTGTTATCCAAAACCCGGAACAGAACAGTTGATCCAAAAAAAAGAGAATGTTCACATCAGGAAATGATCCGCAGAGGTAGTTCGAACACGGTATGATAGTTGACACGCTGACGCAGTTCGTAGTGAGAAGCAAATGTTCCGACTGACGAGCGCAGATCTGTGAACGTCTGTAGCAGGGTCAAAGGTGATCTGTGAGACCAGTTGAACAGTGCCAGAAGAACTTGGTAGATGGGCTTGTCTAAAGATGTCAGGAACACTTGTACCATTATGACGAACCACGGCGCCAGAAATGTACCATTATGACGAGGTACGGCACCAGAAATGTACCATTATGGCGAGGTACGGCACCCGAAATGAAATGTGACATTATGACGAATCACGGCGCCAGAGATGTAGCATTGTCCGTCTTAATCCCACAACACCCCACCGAGACATGCACCACACTCCACGGACTCATGTCCTTTGGT
>SMGT01013366.1:233305-253232 GCA_004794575.1 Lanistes nyassanus
CCGAAGAATATTCTCTCTGGAATAGCAACGCGTCTAGTTCTGTAGGAAAAACCGTTGGCAAGATTCGCAAGCTTGCACACACGTCTGACCACTGTAACTTCCCTTCCAAAACTCCCGAAGCGTTCAACCTCCCCCCAAAGTTTTCTCTGTTTCCCTTAACAACACGATTTACACCTTCTCATTGGTTCTTCGAAGCTGATATCTACGCGTTTCTATGAAAGAACGCGTGACGTCTTTCCTTCTATGACTACACAATTTTATGCGTCATTAACGTGTCAATCCTTCAATGAATGAAAGGATGCAATACTATGTAAAGATACAATGAAACAACACATAGTTGAACCATAGCGCTGTAGAAAACCATCCGTAACGTGACACAGGCTGTTCCAGGTCATTGGACCTTAGAAAAAGATCGCTGAGCAAAATAAAAGTGCATTACATTAATTTTTCTGTTTTTAATTTGTACAATTTTTAATTTTAATATTGCATTTCAATAGCGGTAGACAGCGGATATTCATAGCTTGCCGCCATTGTGGGTTCTTGTTATTGACAGTCACTGTCACCTCCATCACAGCGCACATCTCACACAAGATGGACCTATTTCCGGCACAACACTGCGTGCAACAGTCTGTCGTGTCTGCGAAAGGAGGTCGCTCAAGTTTTTATACAAGTTATTTAACTTGCCTGGCCCTTGCCGTGTGCTTAATAAATGCAACAGTAATCTGCCTGCTCTTTTCGGATGTTTTTGCTTTATCTCATAACTCTTGGTTTTTTTTTAATCAATACAACAGCAAGGACTTGTAACGCTCAACGTAACCGTATGCAGATGCATGCGACCAAGGGAGCTTACCGTACCCAAACACGTAGCAAAGAAAGGGTCGAAAGAAAGGGACCGGTCAGATCCTCAAAAAGATCTGCCATCCCTTTCTTTATAACGACGCTAGTCTTCACACAGCTTCACCTAGTGCGTCCACAAAGATAAATGTCTTTTCTTAGGTATTGGTTTTTTTGCGTTGTGTGCTCTGTCCTGATTAAGGGATGGGGGAAGGTGCCCCGGAACGTCGACTTTATCTTCATCGTATAGCTTGGCTGTTTGCCTTGCTATCACCGTAATACATGTACCTCCATTCCAGTCATTCAAAGCGGACGTTACACAGCGCAGACGTTTACGCTAGGAGGAAACATGCGCATATCTCCAAAAATGTCGATGTGTTTTTTTCCTTTAATTATGGGGGTGAAAGGTGGGGTATGGAGCATGTCTGTTGTTGACGCAGTGTTATATCCAGAGTGAAGTGTTGAATGTACCGAAGGTTTGTTTGCTCAGTTCTGGGCGCAGGTGACGTTGGAGAACCATGAGCTAGACAAAGCTTGAACCCGGATCTGTTAGTGTCTTTCAACAAGGCGTCCCGCAGGAACTGGAGATAAGGGCTGTTTAGTCGCTCCAGCTATCTCCATCGCGGCAGATTGGTTTATACTCAGAGTGTGATTCAGAGTCAGTCACAAGAGAATGACGTAATATGTTGTGAAGTTTTGTCGGATAGGTGACTAGTCGGCACGTTGGAGAGTAGCTTGTGTCATATGGATGGCACAGGTTGACTTGCTGTGAGAATTGCTGGTAGATTTTAATTGTCAGTAAAGACCAACAATAGAGGCCTGAGACTCTTGGAATTGGTCAGCTGAAAAAACACGTTTGGCCACCACAAAGCATCTAGAAGATGAACATGACACTTTCATTAGGGAACACAAAATTAAGATTGACTACATCACGATACAGAGACGCTTCCGGTCAGGTGGTTAAAACTACACACAATAACCTTTCCAGGAGCTGACTTTGGAACCGACAATGATCTGGTTAAAATGGCCTTTCGTCTCTAAAGATAAAGGTCAAGTCATTGTATATATATATATATAGAGAGAGAGAAGTTTGTGAATGACCTACAAAGCCAGACCCGAAACAATGGTTGACCCCTTTACAACAATCTCCAGCAGAATCTGGCAGACTGAATGGCCCACTCCTTGGACACAGTTTCTTATCGTCACATGTCCCAAATAAGTCAACCTGCAGCTATGCCAGAACTTTGACAACATCAGCCTGGTCATCATTATAGAATACTTGGCAACCAGCTTTCACTATTTGTATCCGTATCTTGTCAGTTTCTGAGTTTCTGCTAACACTAGGTCAGTCCACTCTTGGACGTTGTTTCCCCATCGCGTCCTCTGTCTGCCTCGCCCTCCTCCCTGCACTGTACCCCTCGTACGAAAACCTCATCACCAGTTTAGTCAGTATGAACGAGGATACAGTAAGCCATCGGACCATTGGACCTGCTGACTACTGTGAACAAGTGTAGGCTGAAATGGTAGGGGCACATCTATCTCGAGACCATGAGGACTTACATAATTTTTTGAAAGCTGTGAATAACATCACACGACTATGTCGCCAATGTTTCTGAACGCTGGAAAAAGTGCATCCATTACATAAACTGTTGGCCGTCTACTTGCGACAATAAGGCTGTTTCTATCCTGTTTCCAGTTGCAGCATCTCCCTTCCCGGTCGTATTTTAGAGTTGTCGTTAAAACTGTTTATCTTGTGTAATTTACGTTTATCTGTAGCTATGGAAGCAGACACAAAAACATATTTGTGTAAATTCCACTTCTTCTGCCAAGACCTGTCCGTCAGGTGTGGATGACAATGTTCCAGTACTGATATTAACAGTAGTGTTTTACATTACAAATCGATATCTTTAGACGGCTAGAAATTTGCTGACAATTGTCATTGAACTGAAGGCAGCACTACAGACGAGAACCAATAAACGAGAAGGAAGAAAACTATGTTCTAGGAATAGCATACCTAACGTCCGCTGTCAATCGGTTCCAGAGTTACCGTTTAGCGTTCTCCAACCACGGGCGACAGATCAGTGTAAGACGTTCGACGTATCTAGAAAAATTATTATTTAGACTATTACTTTTTATATAGGACGTGAAAGATAATGATGTCTTTGAATTTTAAATATTGCTTACAACAAACAGTTGTATTGAATTGTATTGACTGCTTGATTTAACAAAACTACAGTTTGTGACTGCCTGACCTCCAGTCTTTACTGACAATGGTTGCGTGCAAATACTCATGAGCAATTGGTTTGCGGCTGAGTGCAGAGTCGCAGTGCCACTTCAATTAGTTGCTTAACACCCCTACTGTCTGCAAATTTCAAAGCTGTTCTCTACTAAAAACTAAAGTATATTGACAAATTTAGCAAACTTTGTTTATTAAAATGTTAGTACAGTGCGTTAAAGCAACACACTCTTGGGTGTAGTGTGTGTAAGCGCGTTCTTGAAAAGTCTAGCACGTGCGTGTGTGCACGCAAGGGAGAGAGAGAGAGAAAAGAAGAAAGTGCATGTGTGTGCGTAATCGCAAGAATGTTTATACATGAGTGCATGATGGCGGGATAGTTCTAGATCAATATTACTTTGAAACTTTCCTTCTGTAGCCCTATGCCGGACGAAACACGAGTGTCATGTGCCTTTTGTATGTTTCTTCCTTCTTCTGAATATTCCCTGAAAGTGAAAGAATAAAGACGACTTGACTGCTTAAGTGTTCACTGTTCGCCTAGCGTGTTCACTCCCTCCCGTTAGTGGACCCGCCGTGTAAAAGCCAGGCGTGAACTGGAAGAGACGCCTTAGCTCGGTGTGTCCGGGGAGTTGCGTTTCGCCTAATTCTCCCTGCTCCCCACGACTGCAATCTCCCCATCCTGGCATTCACACCCGCAGAACAGTGAAAATACGCCGATCACGTAACTAAGCAAATGACGGATCACATAACCCTCAACAATGCTATCGAAGATTTGTACTTTAGTTAAAATGCTAAACGTTCACTTTGATGGACTGCCAATTTACACCTTGTATCATCAAGGTGAGGCCATGGGTTTCCGCGAGTTATGCTCTAATGTAAGCACACATTTCGAAAACACCAACAAAACAACAACAAACAAACAAACCAATTTTCCATCACAAATCACAATTTTGTCCCGTTATGCTCCACTGCACTAAACAAAGTCCCTAATGATTACCTAACTATAAGTTTCTTTTTCTCACTTCTCATGAGCTACGCGCCGAAGATCACCAGTTACAAGTTCTGACGTTTCAAATTATACAATTATACATCTCTGTGACGTACACTTGACATACACCGTCGTCTCCAAGAAATACACATAATTCTTACAAACTACCAGTTCTGACGGCACAACGTTTTACAAGTTCGAAACAGTCCATTCTATCTCTCTCTCTCTCTCTCTCTCTCGATGTGTTGTCTCAGTGACTTACACTCCATATGCACCATGGTATCCACGACATACAAAGGTCCTCAAAAACTATCAGTTCCAATGTTACATTTACACAAATTCGAATCGGTCAAGTCTCTCTTCTCGTTATCTCGTCTCCGTGACGTATACTTGATATGGACCGTCATCCCTCACGAAATACACAAGGTGCTCGCCTACCTGGCTTGCCCTACTGTTTAAGAGTGTAGTCAAGCGAGTCTCCTTTTCGCTTCCCTCGCCCTGTTTGAAGGCCTGTCCACAACGGAACACCAAACTCGTGTGGCTCACGGTGGGTTTAACCCCTTCAAGGTCTGTGAACACATTACTTGGGCTGTTGTCGCCCCTGATTAGTGTCGCGTGTGAAACTGTAAGTGAATTACGACAGACAAACAGTCTGGTGTGGTTTGCTGTGTACTCTGCCGCAATGAAATCTACGATAGTGATGATAAGTAGATGCTGAAACAAGAGACAGCTGTGCACAAGAATATAACTGTGTATAATTTGTATTAATCTTACAGCAAAGAGTATATAAATTAACTGTACGTGGGTAGAGCAAAGAGACAGCGAGAGATTCAGTAACACTAAATAGGACAGGGAGTTTTTTTTGAAACACTGATGTTGTCTTCGTGTCTGTCCAGTCGAGAGTAAAAAAGAAAAAAAAAATCATACGATCGGGCGTCCCTGCTGGTGACTGAAAGTGTGGTTGGTGACACTCGCGCCGAGGATATTCATGTGATATTGTTTTTATTTAAACCGTTTCTGTTAGAAAATAATTATAGTGATTTTTGTGTCCATGTTTCGTGGGCAGCCTGCAGTGCACTGTGTTGGCGGTGCATTCAAAGTGTTGCTTTACCACTGTCATACTGGACTGACTGGAAGAAAACGACGGGAAACGCAACAGACAATGTGTGTATATAAGTCGAAAAACAACTTTATTTGCTCGCATTAGCTACTTTGATGTCATCGGAACAACATCGCGAATAGATAAAATATGGCAGAGCATCTCTACTTAATCTTTAATTTAAAAAAAAAACAAAAAGAATGAACTCCAAGTTACACAATCAACAGTTTCGGGCCATGACGCTTGATTAGGACTACACAAACACAGAGACGAGGACAGAGACAAAAACAAATCAAGGCAAAAGCAACAAAAAGGCACTGAGCTGAGTGGGGTGAGGTGACGGTCGTACATTGTGGGCTGAAAATGATTGGACAAACTAGACCACATTAAAAGGAGGCTAGGGAGGGAGGTCGTGTGTGCAGCCAATAAGATTTTGGCGGCAGTCAGATACAGAGAGGGTTAGTTAGTAAAGAAAAACTACAGATGGGCCAACACGATATGTACAGTCACAATCATAACTAAACTTTGGTGACCCAGCAAACCGACTAGAGATCACGACGACAGTTAGCTGATTATAGACTCCCACAAGACACAACAGCAACCAACTGACGGAAACTTCACACAAAGGACAACAGTAACTAACACCAAGTAAGTAACTGAGGAATAACTTGCACAAAGCACACAGACCAACAAAACCCTAGCCAACAAAGACAGAAGACGACAAAAGGTCTAACAGTAAAGACATAGCGAAAAAGCCCCTAACAAGAACTAGCAAAATGCAGCTCCACAGTCCACAACAGGGTTTTTTTTACACAGTCAAAAGCAACCCTTATCATAGAGTATCCAAATCACACAATAAAGTGACATTCCAGTTCATCGAAATCCAGTGAGGGTAGAGTCACAGAGGAAAGGTGGCCACGCCCCTGTCAGGCAGGAGAATGCGGCAAGAGCTCCACCATCTTCTGACAATCTGAGTAGAGCATCAAATTCAGCTCTAAATTGTTGTAAATCTTTCAATTTCCTTCGAAAAGCCATTTGATTCTGATTATGCATCCACAGCTGCTAAGGTTTTGCTTAAGCTAGGTCCTTGTTGCCAAGCATGACAGAGGATTTAGAAAGGAAGGTCCAGTAAACGTCAAGTTTACTAAAGCTTCTTAAAAACCTGCGTTAAGATAAACACCGAAACGAAATGCTTTGTCAAAAAGTAAATAACGACCGACGCAATTATTTGTTTACTGAATACTGTTTTCTTATCTCTGCCTCATTTGTTTGATGTTGCCGTGGGGATGGGCGATGAGGGTCACAAATATTTCGAGTAAATACAATTAAAACAGCATGAAAGATAGATACCTTGTTTTAAGAATATTTTTTTCTTTAACGACAAGAAAGAAGGCTGGTATTAGGTTGGGGTAGGTGGTGGGGCAGAAATGCGTGTAGTAAAATCTCAGATACTTGCAAAGGAAATAACAAGTTGTAATTTATCTTTACACATAGCAGTGTCTTTTCATTTGGTTGAACGCAACACCAGCATGAAGGATTAAAATAGAAACGAGGGGAACTAATGAAGGCTGCTGGGTAACAAGGATTAGGCAGAAGATATAAGTTCAGATAGGACTCTTCATAGGCAAATTTAAACCGGAGCCACGTAACTGCAAATAGAATTTTTGTATTTTAATTAAATTGATATAATTTGTCAAAATGTAATCTAGTGAATTATCATCTAAATGATCGTGCAAAATAGAAATTCTCATGACATGCTCAGTCCCTTTATCCAGTACCGGTTTTGGTCTTTGAATTCTCATATAAAATTTTAACAACTTTTATGAGTTAAATCACAGTAACTGACATTTAGCTACAGTTTTACAGCTGAATTTTTTCTGTGCTGGCATTTTTATTAACTCAGATACTTCTGACATGGTTTACACGTATTGCTACGGATATTTTTATTAACTCGAATGTTCCTGACATGGTTTACACGTTTGCTACTGGTATTTTTTCTGCAAAACATGAACCTGTCTGTTTCTCTCTGAATATTCTGAATGCAGGAATGTAAAAAATTGTTTCTCCTACAGGGATTGCTGTATGTGGCGATATCGAGTGTAAGAGGATCAATAAATAAAACTGGAAAGAGGGAATAGCACTATGAATTGATTTCCATTATCTCCATGTGGGACGGTTTCTTACAAACACATTTATTTTGATTCATCGCTAAAAAAAAGAAGAAATAAATTTTACAAAACTACCCGTATCAGCAGGATTACAAGTGAAATGAGCATTCTGTGGGATAAACATTGTACAAACTGTGACGATTCTAGTTCACGGTTAGTATCGTCTGTCCATCCATTGCCAGCGCGTAACTTCACGCGATCGGATTCTTCGCGTGACGTCAAATTATAGCGTCACATTTTTGTTTATATGACGAAAATCCACGCGTGACGACAACGCGTCTGTTCGCGAGTTAACGGCCAGGACTGGAATCAGACCACTGCACTTTCCAGCCGGACAGGTCGCATCTCTGTACGCTGCGCCGTCAACCGTCACAACCGACGTCCGACAGGAGCTGACCGCTGGAAGTTGCCCAGGCACGCAAGGTCTACATCACCGTGCGGCGAAACTAGTCGTCTGGTGACTCAACCACTGTAATTGCAACGTGTGAGAATGGAATTATGCTTAAGAATTTCCTTTCTACCGTACGAATGCTTGTCAGTTGGTTGTGTCGTCTGTTAACGCCTACCTCAAAACACTTATTGGTTATGCAATTGTGAATGTTACGAGTTGCAAAATTTTATTAGCAAAGAGACCAATTAAGTTGTGAAAGTGTTAGCGCGGTCCACTTGTGTCCGGGTCGCAGCGTTAACGGTCGCACGACCCGACAAAAGTTTCCGCGCTGATGTGCACAGTTCTGCTGTGTTTCAGGAGGACTGTTTCGCTACTTCTCTGTTCGTCAAGTTCCTGTTACGCTACTTCTTGGTTCGCCTGTTCTTCGTTCACTGATTCCTTCTTAGTCAAGTTCAACGCCTCATCCTTCATTCACCGTCGCCTTCACTAAGCTGCCACGTCAGCATCACCAACACTGCCCAGCCGACATCACCTCATCCGTCATCGCATCAGAAACATCGACCACAGCGTCACCAGCCGAGCACGCACACGGACTGTGCCATCCTGCGCGAGAGATAAGTCGTGTGTGCCGTGCTGACGCAAGCGATTGTGACTCTGACATTTGTGGTCGGTGTGAACATTCACATTACATTTCCGTCGCCATTCTCATCAGTTACACGTCATTCATTTATTGTGAGTTAATTAAATGTGGGTTTTCTTCACACGGTCGATTTTTGGTTGAAAAAGAGTGTCCATCTGGTGTGTGTCAGTCGCTTTTGCAGGCTTCCCCCTGTTGCATTCTACTTCCGCTGTAAGTGCAGCAGGCGCCAGCCAGGTGCAAACACGACTAAAACGTTACACAAACTTTCAAAGACTCCGCGCAGTCAGACATGCATTGAAATCCTACTTATTTCATGACAAGCCTGTCGTGTCCGTCAGGATCGCAAAAGCGAGCACACGAGACATTTACATACATATGTATGAACATTGGCAGTACAAAAGCGCTCTCAGTCAGAAGATGTCTTGTACGAAGGGGCTACGTTTTGTGTTGTTTGTCTCCGGGTCAAACTGTACATGTCGTCGATTTTACGAAGGCATCACCTTCTTGAATTGCAATTATCATCATCATCATTGTCGAGTATATTATCGTAGCACGCATTTCCTAGTCTTTGTTGAGGTCTACTAGCGGATTCTTGGATTTCTTTTTCGGTTATTGGGCAATCACTGATCGATGATATTAAGATGAGAAGATTACACTTCCTATTTGTCTTCTTTCTCAAATTTGGAAATGAACTATACAGCGAGTCCTGATTAGGTTCACAATTATATGAACAACACTTCCCTTTGAGGTCCGTAGTCGTGTGGAGTGTCGGAATAAAACGATTGGGGTCGATAGTTCGAAACCCATGTCTGGTACAGACACTATCTTCAAGATTTTAAATTGTAAAAATAATCTATCGTTCATTTTGATTTTATATCTCCCGAGGAAAGCGTAAGTCACGTGCTTTAGTAGTCATCGATTGCACTTTCAGCTATATGAGGTAAAAAAAAAACCCAGTAAAAGAATAGAAAATTTCAATATTCCAAAACGGTTGCAAGCTCGAGCGGCCGGCTAATTTAGAAAAGTGGCGTTTTCTGTATGTTTTCTGAATGAGCTTCCCCGAGAGGAAGGAATTGTTAACACAGGGATGGTACTCTGTAGACTCCCTGTCTACCTGTCATCCGATCTGGCCGTCCGCTAGAGCGACTGGGTTTACGGACGTAGAGAAGTGCTAAGGGTAAGCACGAACAGACCTCGTAGGATATCGCGGTTTTGCATCGGGGTTGTCCCCGATTCCAGAGAGCCAGACGTCAACCATCCTAACAAAAGAACTGAGGACAGAGAGTTGGTTGTAACAGCCAGGTAAGGCGATTTCAACTCTTTGTATATTTTACGTTATGGACTCCAATCGTGTGTATACTGTTTACGTCTGTGTACTGGAGATTGGTGTGTGGAAGACTTGAACAAGTTATACGCCGTCAAGCCACAGCCAGATGGGATTGTAACCTCACGGAGCTGTTCCACCGCACCTGACTACGTTCTAGTTCCAGTTCTACAACTCGTCTGCTCAAGCACGGACTAATATAATATATCGGACTGTTCAACCGTGGAATTACCAGAACATTTCGAACTAGTCTGTATCAATTGGAGTATTGATTTTTTTGGCGTCTGGTTGCCTACCCAATCGGGAGGAAGAGCAACTTGTTACTGTCGACCTGATTGGCTCGCGAAAACAGCCAGTCGGGCGAGCGCGCGGTGGAGCGAGGGAGGTAGCCGGCCGAGAGCCGAGGGCAACCTGCCACCTTCCCCGGTTGACACGTGACCCTGAGAGGGGTCGGGTGGGAGGTGGGGGGTGAACAACTCTCCGGGCTACAGCCCACCCTCCCGAACCGGTAGTACGTTCTTGTAAGTCTGCGTTCAGGGCTATAAAGACAGCCGACCGCCAATGCGAATGCCAGATATACCCAACAGTTCTCGAGTGCTTACTACAGGAGAGTACGACCATTATCCCCGACGTGGACACAGAACCAGCAGACTTCTGCATCAGGGGTGACTCTTGTCCGGTGGAAAAAGAACTCGTGCGTTTCGGACCGTTGTTGAGATTGTGGAGCTGAGAGACGTGGCGTCTGCGGTATGCCTATCCAGCATCGTGAATGTGAGTTTACGTACAGTGTAGGAAAGTAAGACACGATCGTAACTCAAAGATAGTTGTCTGGATCAAGCTTAGAAGAAAGTATACATCAAACTTGTTGATTTGTCGGTGGTCCAACGGGACTAGTTATTTGTAGAATACTTACGGTTATCTCTTGTGATCGTCCATCGATCTTATTGTGTGTTTGGACGTCAGCGTGACGTCATTTTCTGAGAGGTTTTAGCACCTTGTACCAGTGACAAACGATTTGTCTTCGGAAAGGATAGGGTTTTCCTTGTGTTCACCGATGTGAATTATCGGTACGGTAGAATTCATAACCCGTAAATAACGTGTGCGTGTAGACACTTATAGCGTCACTGGGATGAATATATGAGAGTGCGAGTGATTGTTCTACATACGTCAGGAGATGTATATTGGAGCATCATTCATGGTGTAGTGAAAAAGTCTTTGTTGTAACTGTAAATAAATAGAATAGCATCTTATCCCTGCCCGCCCGCTTTTATTAAGTTGTGCGCGTGACAAGCAAAGGGGTGGGGGCTTGAGCCGTTTTGGAAATTGACGCAATTAGACAGTGATCGCATTGTTAGTTCCCCCTTTTTGACATATTTTTATGTTGTGTAACTCTAGCTAACGAGCAGATTAGCGAAACACATAAGCGCCATACCCCTAGACACATGACAGAGTAATACCACAACAATTATTGCTTCATCTTTTTTCTCACAAGTATTAACCACTCCTTTCATTTATTGTGTGTCTGCTTATGGATAATATATATATATATATCTAAGTTTGGTTGTAGTGTATTGGATTATTGTAGCACTAAAACAGTAAGTATATTGTATATAACTTCACTCTCTTACATGTGTGTAAATGTGGAAAGGTATACACAGTTTGCTGTTTGTCTGTGAGTGGCTGGGAGTCATTATATTTCTCTCTATATATATATAACTTCGCAAACGAACTCGAACATGCAAGCACGCATTAACCCCACTGGTCAAATTCCAAAGAAAGGGGCTTCTGGCAGTATTCTTGAAAGAGCCGTGAAAACAGATACTTGGAGGTTGTCATTTTCCACAAAATGAAATGAACCCAAATTTAATATTACATTCCAAAAATATGTCCATCATCTTAAGGTTCTCATCATATTGATAAAGAGGGTTAATTATAAGTCCAATTTACTTGCAGGTTGTTCTGTTGTAGACAGCTACCAACACCACCACACCGCACAACACAAGTGCGTTCCGCCGTACATCAGTGGCAAACCCTTTCCAAACCCTTTCCAAGCCCTTTCCTTGCTGAATTACAGAATTAGTTTCTAAAGAACACGATGTCAGTAGTTACCGACATGAATTCACAGATACCACAGTATTTAAACTTTCATTCTCTCTGCAAGGGCATATTAGAGCCCGCAGCTCCATGTTGAATCTGGAAGATCGTTTGTAGTAAATAAAGACATTGACAGAGCTGTCGACAATTGAGAACAAGGACGCTATGGTCATGCAGGTCAAACCCAGGCTGATAAAACGATAAGCCGTGACAAATTCAGGAAAGGTAAGCTGGACTAGAACAAGCGATATAAAGGGTAAGGCCGCGATGACGTACTTGATTGACACACCCACAATCATTCGCGTCAGCGCCATCTGCTGGTCCCCTTGCCCACCAACTGCGCTGCTGTTTGTTTTGCGCCACGAGGTCACCGCCTTGAGTTTCATTAGTGTAACGGCTGTTGCTGCTGCTACGACAACCACTGTCACCACGGGAACTGTTACAGTCAGGGTATAAACTATTGAATCCATAACTTGGATATACCGAGGTTCGATCTCCGGGGGAACAGATTGCCATTGTCTGACGCCATTGATCACGATGTCAGTTACGTGATATCTGAAAGGCACTGACAAGAACCCAAGCTGCATGAACAGAGCTATAGTGCCCAACACGATGGCCATCGTTTTAGTCCTCATCCAAAACATCGCACGCAGGGGAAGCACCACACACAAACATCGTTCCAGCGTGATCACCATGTTGAAACACGCAGACGTGGATTTCAGAGCACACACGGCGCCCCCGCACGAATGCAAAGCTTTGAAATAAAACTCGTCAAAGAATCCGGTTTTGTCGAGAGCTGTCATCAAGCTGAGGCATGCAAATACAAAAGAAAAGACAACAAACAGCAAGTCTGCGAACGTCAGGAATAAAAGACTCAGGTTCATACGATGCTGTAGTCCTTGCCGCTTGATCACTATGCAGTTGACTATGTTTCCTAGAATACCAGTTAAGCAAATTGGGGTGGTCATAAAACAGGCAACAACCAAATGAATAATTTGGTATGCCTCTTGACTTATAATAGGGTTCAAACCTACAAAAACTGGAAAGTTCTCTGACAGGAAAGTAGCGTTAGTAGACCTGTTGAGATAAACAATGTTTCCAGCCATTGTGTAAACGTAGGCCTATGTCACCTGCTTTCTCACGCTTTTGTCTTAGCATTTTCTTCAAAAACGAATTTAAATAATAGATTTTACAGCCTCTTAGAAAAGAACTCAATTACTCAGTTTTGTGTGTCAACTTTAGTAACTATTAAATTTACGTATCATAAATATCTGATTTTCTAATATCTAATTTAATCATTAGGCACGCAGTACGTACTGCCTTTAAAAAATATATATATTTTACATTCGGAAGGTCTCTGCGATTCAATATCCATAAAAAATATTGTACATGAAAAAACAGGGCTGACTGTTGCGAACTGGGGGTTTTGAAAGAGACAACCGACCTCCGTGTTGCTCTCCCCGCCTGCGTGACCTTGTCACACGCACACAAATGGCTCGTGGTGGCGTTCCCCCCCCGTCCGCGAACAATTATTTCTTACTTATGAGTGGAGACCTCAGAAATCACTATCTCACTAACCTTCCCTGGCCCGAGCCCCCACTCCACTCTATTACACAACTAAAGATAACAAAGATGATTTCTGAGAAAGAGAATAAAAGTGTAGTTTATTTACAAGGTAATTTTGGTTTTCATCTAATACGATAGGGCTGTGCCACAGCTCACTTCCTCTCCCTTACCAACATACATCACCCACCTCGCCATTAACCACAATGACAAAACACGTACCTCGATCTCGCCTCTGCTTACGAGAAATGAATGACCACGTGATGCACAAACACTCACAGAACACTACACTCGTTCCCGAATGCTTCTTACAGTCCGCACGACAGTCTGTACGTCGGAGCGCTCCTTCCCTGGATATGTTCACCCTGAAGATACCATGAAGACCTCTTGAACACCTCCACGTAACAGCAGACTTCGATGCTGACGATCACACCCGCCACAGAGGATATGACGTTACACAAGGCTGGTACACAGCCCTTGAGCTCACCCCTAAGAGCTCGGTTACAGGCAGCCTCCTTGTAAGGCTGGATCTTGCCCCCTGCTTCCGACGGTTGTCTTGTCCGCGGTCGTCGGTCTCCCTCCTTTACGTTCTGCAGTCCTCTCTCTCTCGCCCGGTCAGCGTAGAGATGTTCCCACAGCAGAGGAGCCACGTGCTAGAGTTTCACCCCAGTCTGGAGGTATCCAACAACCTCGCAGAGTCCCTTGCGCTATGCAACTGGTCACTCAAGCCACGTGCTGTCGCTGCTAGACTTCCACACGTCTAGCAGAACGAGACACCTCAATTCTGCAGCTGAATCCTTCAGCCTTCAGCAGACTTGTACCACAAGACGTACGTCTCACCACAGCAGCTCTTCCTCACAGGAGTTCAGGCAAACAATGCCCTCACTGTAGATTTCGCTCTCTTGGCTGAAGACGTCCTCTCACAGGATAATTGGCAAATGATGCCCTCTCGCAGGTTGTTTTGGGCGGAAGATGCCCTCTCGCAGGTTGTTTTGGGCGGAAAACATTCACGCACGCCGCCATGCAGTTCGATTGTTTACAACATGTTTACAACATGGAGGCAGACTGCACTGCGAAATTTCGAGTCAGATATTTGTGTACACATCAGACACCTCTGTGCAGTCGCGGTGTGATAACTTTGCTGCTGTAGGTTAGCGCGGTGTAGACTTGATGTTTATAGATGTATGACTCCGTGCGCATTACAGTCCAACATTTGAAACGTGGGAACAGAAATGCGAGGAAATTGGCTGATGTTTCTGCGACGGCAGTTGCTGGTTGTAGTAGGTAGTGGGGTGTTTGATGGATTTCTGACAACTTTCGAAGCTCGATATTTTGGGTTTTTGTCAAGACCAAACGTTTTGCAAGTCTGTATCGCCCTCCTGCCAGCCCTGAGACTAAACTCACCACCTCTATGTGTTTCTCTGACTTCCACCATCGTCTCGACCATTACTGTCTTCTGCTGCGGGAACTTCTACATAATCAACTGTTGAGAGTCTTGCGGAAGGCTGTTGGTGGTAAGCCTTGTAAGCCGAGTGTCGCCTTCAATTGGGGTCCTGTCAAGTCCTGTACTGCCCTGCGTGTCTAGACCAAACCAGTGCGGTGTGGCAAGATATTCTTCCAGGGTGCTGGATCCCTCGAGACTAGTGTGCGACTATTGGCATGTATTCCACTGCTGCGCAGACGCTGAGCGGGCGAAGAAGGGAGCACAGAAATTAAAAAGAGGAAATCGCAGATGAAAGGGACAAAGCATTATTGAAGCAGAACTAGAGATCTGGCCTTGAGAGGCTGTATTAAACTGAACTCCAGTGGTGAGAGTTCAGAGGTCGATCTTCGACCTACAAGTGCCCCCCCCCCCCCAAAAAAGGTCACTGTGTGACGTTAGCGAAGGTGCTTACGATCGTTCAGTAAGCGAATGTCCGCAGGCAACCATAAAGAACAAAGAACAAATGAGGACAGGGCGCTATAAATCATCAAATGATAATCCCAACAAAGTACTGGAAGCGCTAGACACAACCGTATGCTGACGTATGTGACAAAGGGAGCCTACCGTACCCAAACACGTAGCAAAGAGAGAGTCGAAAAAGATCTGCCATCCCTTTCTTTTAAACGACCCTAGTCTTCACACAGCTAGCCCTCGGTGTACCACGTGTCCATGCAGCGAATCCCTATTTAATGTCGTCAGCTCCTCTATTTTGGAGCTCTTTCCGGGGGTGGGAGGAAGGAGGAAGATGGGGATGTTTTGGGATGAGAGGGTATAGGGGAGGTTAAGGCTTCGGGGTTAGGATTTGGGTTAGGGTAGAGGTCGGGATGAGTGTAAAGGGAGGGGGTATACGTAGTATGATAGTCCAGGAAAATAGAGCGTCTTCAGTGGTGACCATAAGAGAGTATCATATCTTATGTAAGGCTGTATTTGATTGGCTGCGGTTAATTGGAACTTTTTCAAGCTCGCTGTATGGGCCAAAGGGTGCTTACCAGGGGTCAGCTGAGTGCCGAAATGTGCACGACTCAATGCGCGGGGAAGATAGCACCATTATTACTGAAGATGAGAACCTCCACTATACTCGAGTAAATGCTAGAATATTCCATCACGAGGAGGATAATGACTCCTGTAGTTCTGCGCCCACAAAAAATATTTCTTTACGAAGAACAATACAGAAATGCTTTTAATAAAGCTATTCAAACACCAGATTCCACCAACAGTGCTATAACACCATAGATTCTATAAGCAAGAACAGACCCCTCTTCTACCACCCCATTCTAACTACCTGCCCCCCACCCATGACAGTCAGGCAGCAAACACCTCTTCGACCCTTCTGGCTGAAACTCGACTTTTCTCTGGTACTTGATCCGCGCATGTGGAGGCAACCTATCCTTCTGTTTAGCGCAGACACAGGATCCAACTTACCAGAACAGAAGTCCTACCAGGGACAAGTTGCTATCGATAGGCCCTAATTACTTACTGCACAGCCAGTATCCTTGCAAACCCTACTAGTATATATATATTTTTTCTGAAAACCAGAATAAACTCAATCTGACACACGGCCAAGAAGTACTCAATCTTCATGCTTTAGGGTACAATGATAGCGATACAAATGGTGGAGCCCTTGATAATGACGCGCCTCACACATAAAAAAGTGTCCCTACTGGAACGTTAAAGAAAAACAGCAGTTTTCGCTCTTGCAGCGTGAACAAAAGCAGAAAGACTAGAACTTTCTTTGCGAACAGGGAACTAGCAAAAAAAGCCGATGCTCGTACGCTCCCAGAGCGATCACCTGTCAGCAGCAAAAGAATTCCAAGACTGAACGATGCAGATCGTGAAAGAGCCATCGCACGACTACAGGCTGGAAACCGCCCAAGCGTCGTCGCACATGCACTGGGGGCGGGAGTTTCCACAATCTGTCGTCTGTGGGTTCGCTTTCCAGCCACTGGCAGCACTCGGGATGGAGTCAGAAGCGGACGACCTCGTGTCACGACTGCACGACAGGACAGGCAGACCTACCGCGACCACCTGCGCCAACCGTTCCTCCCTGCCGCACAGACGGCCCGAGCCACTGTCGGGACCCAAGGAGCTGCCCTCACCCAGCAGACTACGCGTCGCCGGTTGTCTGAGCGACAGCTGTACTGCCGCCTTCCTGCACGACATCGGCAGCAGAGAATGCAGTGGGTCCAGCAACACCTGAAGTGGACATGGCGGCGATGGCGAGACTTCCTCTCCTCCGATGAAAACCGCTTTTGCATCAGCCACGCCGACGGCGACATCAGTGTGGAGGAGGCGGAATGAGAGGTACGCCAACAACAACATCCTACAGCAGGACCGTTGGGGAGGCCCCGCCTTCTAGTGACGGCCCGACTGACCCTCGAGTCCGCATAGGTTTACATGTTTTAAAAAAATACCGCTTAAAAACTAGCACACTCACAGTAATATATTTTACATATTTATTCTTTGGCATCACAATGGAAACACTACTTTTTTAGTTTAAAATATTAAATAATACTTATTATTTGGTCCCAAATACAGTCACTTTTGCGCACACAAAAAACGAAACACGTGTAGCCATTGTGAACGATGGAAGTAGACTTGGCCAGCCGCTACACTAAACCTGGTATGGCAAGCCGAAACTGTTTCCGAAAATCATTTAGACAGTGTAGGGGAAACAACCGATGATAGAGCTTTACAATGATACAAAGTTTACTTCCCTTATACCGTTTTATGCGTCGCTGCAAATTTTTAAATCCGTCACTAGACGCGCAGATGCGCGGACTCGACGGTCATTTGGTCCCGTCACTAGAAATCGTGATGCGCGGGGTCAACAGGAACAGAAAGAGCAGAGCGCACTCTGTTTATCGCATATTTTCATGTCCGTGTACATATATTCTTTGTATTTTTAATCTTAAGTCTTGTGCATGTATCAAACACAAATTCGTCATCCGCCGCTGGTACGCCGGCTAGCTGCTGCTGGCCCGGACAGTGCCCCCGTTGCGGTTCGCGCCCCACCCGATAGAAGTGGGGTATGGACCGGACAAAGGGGAGAGATGAAGGGCAGAGTGCAATGGGGAGACGAACCATGTAGGCAGAGCACGAGCGAGCAGATCGGAACGGGCAGGCTCTCAGAGCAACCCCAGCCGTTGGGCAGCAGCAGCGGTGGCGGCTCCAAATAAACACATGTAGAGGACGAAAACCTGCCTTTGTTGGGGAGAGAGAGAGGCAAAGGAGAGAGGAAAAACTTACGGAGCGAACCTGTTCCATCACAGGGCCATTAACCCTTCATCGACACACAACGTGAAGTCGAAACTGACAAAATGCTGTACGTCTGGGGGTCGTGCCGTCCCGCGATATCACCACTGTTTGTACAGCGTTCAGACACTTTTAGACCCCACGATGAGGATTGGGTGCCTTGAGGTTTATTGCGCCAGAGAACCCTAGCGGAAACGGGGGTGGGGGTGGGGGAATGACAAAGGGAAAGTGTTTTCACTCTCTGCTAAAGGAGGTAATTGTTCTTTGCTCTGGCTGAGACATTTTTTTCTGGGGTGTGGGTGGGGGTATCCTCCAGTGGCTCAAATTCACGTGTCAATCAGGGAAAGCATAACGAAACAATCCTAGCGATAGCCCAGTAGTATAGGCCCTGATTCTTCTCCATTGAATGGTTGCAGGTTCGAACCACATCGTAATTCTTAGACATCGCAGTGCAAAGTCTTATAACTATATATATTTTTTAAAAAAAGCAGAAGTGATGACAGTCCACAGGTAGAGAAACCGTTTTTTACGATTAAATTTTACAAGTTTGATCCCCATTGTAGCTTTCGATTTTTTTTTTTGGGGGGGGGAGAGGTAGGGTAGGGTTAGGAAGTTTTAGACAACGGCGTCTGTGTGCGTATAGTTTGAAGCCTGTGTTTTAGTGTCAAATGGAAGGTTTACAGTCTTATTCCAAGGCGGCTCACGTAAGTTCATACAAGCTGGGACTCAAAGTACATGAACGAAAAAAATATTTCGAGCGCAGGTCGGCAGTAATCCATGTTCTATTGTAATTTATGGCCTCTGATAATGTGGAAAAGAAATGGAGCGATTTATAAATATTTCATTATATTTTGCATCTCGATAAAGAGTGTAAGTTAATTTTTTTTAGTTGGAAGATCTGTCAAAAACAATTAAAAAACAATATACAAGTCGACTTGAATTACAAGTAATCGCCCTCCAAAATGTGCTTTTTATCAGGCAATACCTCTCAGGAGCGAGATTTGTGTCAAAAACGTGTCATTAAGCACTTAATGTGTGGCTACACTCACTGGGATAGAAAAAACAACTGACGCCGACATTGGACGTGGAAACTCCCAGTCTGTCTTCACTAGATTTATCGTGCAATAGCAGCGACTTTGAAATAGGGCTTACAAGTCGTGGAACCAAAAAAAAAAAAAAGCAAGCACTGGTGCCAGTTCTATAGAACCAAGTGCAAAGTGTAGCCGTTCCTTTCGCTGGATTTTGCATACTCCCACTGCGCAGTTAAATCCCTTCGAAGAGAAAGACTTTCTGCATCATCATCTCGGCTACTCATCCTTCCCAGGATGTGACTTCACGCATGTGGTCGCGCTCCACTCAAGCTTTAGTAAACAAGATATGTCAATTTTACTTTTTCACGCGATAAAATCACAACCTTTGTTTTCCATTACATATTAGTTAATAGGGTAAATGACCTGATGTTTAAGATTGACATCAACAAGCAGTGCTGTCTGGAGAGTCATCGGAAAGCAGAAAGCTGTCGGCATGCAATGAATAGCCAGGATGTTTCGGGCGATTGGGCTATCTTATTTCCACTGATGATCGGCAAAGCATCTGAGAATCAACGTGACGACTCTCGTGACTGAGGGCGTGTGTTACGTCATACCACCCAGTCTCACACTCTCCGACAACCGAGGCCGACGAAAAAGTTCTAAGAGCTTTTTATTCACTACCTAATGCTGCTTGCCTGGCCGAGAGACTAAACATAACTGAGTGGCAACACGTCTAGCGTCTTGTTACTGCGACCTCTGCTCGTTGTGTTTTTTTAACCGCCTCATGACTGTTAGAGCTGTATCGGTCCCTAGCTCCCACAAAGGCG
>SMGT01013367.1:8857-22419 GCA_004794575.1 Lanistes nyassanus
ATGACATATGTACTGGGGGGGGGGGGGTAACCAACCTTCCCCGCCCAGGTGTCAATGACAACAGTCTCATTAGGGAGACAGCATGATGTCAGCCAAGCACGGCTGCATCAGCAACAAGCGGTCCGTGAACTCAGGAAACCCAAACATTGTAACTAGCGCCTGTCAACAGGTCGTAAGTTGGATACCCACATGATGCCGCCTGCGAGGTTTGGGGCACGTGAGGGGGGGGGGATAGATCACATGATGTAGAGGGCGCCACAAGAGGAAGAAATAAAAAGGGGAACTCGGAGTCTAAAGAGGAAAAGGAGGGAGGAAAACACAGACCGAAAAGAAGGGAGAATAAGCTTGCTCGGGCTTACGCCCAGCCCTTGGGCCTATGCTTGACCATTGGTCAGTTGCGAGCAAATCTCTGAAACATCTCTGAGGCCACCTTACCTCAGAAGACGGGGAGGAACTGTCGTAGCAAAGGGGCGATGTGCATGACGCCCGCCGAAGAGAGGACCTGTGTCATTTCGGTGCCTCCAAGGAGTGGGACGACTGAGAAGATTCCTGACGTGACGGGACTCAGCGTTGCCAGCAGTTTTCACCCCGAGTGTGGACGAGCCACAGGTGTGACGTCAGCGAGGAGCCGTGGATAAGGGGACCGTTGACACTGTGTATTGGGTTTGTTTTTGCGACCGATTATGGAGACTGTCGTGTTAATTGGACACAAGAGCGCACTCTCTTGAATTTTCGAAGTTGTTCTACTTTGTATTATGCATGCGTTCATAGAGTTTTTCTTTTGATGATAGTCGGGCTTCATTGACTTGTGCTTCCCTTTTATTACATATATAAACGAGTTCGGTCAGCTTTGTGCATGGATAGCATTAAGGTTTAGTTTTGCTTTGCTCTTCTTGTTGATGACCATATAGATGTATAAACAGCGCGTCCCATGAAAAGACACTCTTTGAAAATTATGGACGCGGTGATCTCCCGTGAACTGTGGATCGCCGTGAGACAGACGCGTTGCCATGGTACAGACGATCTGTTGCGACGTCAGCTGCGTGTAAGGTGTCACAAGGTAGGAGATGAACTTTGAACTTCAGGGAGATCCTAGGCAACTCATGCTGTTGGACAAAATGTTTTGATTGTTATAATGTAGTCTAACATGGAATTATTTGTTATGTTGTAACACTTTGTATTGAGTGTCTTTAGTTATTAGCGGTGGCGTGGCCGGCATAGGTATTAATGTCCCATTTTGTTATAAGAGTTTGATTAGGAAACGAAAAAGTAATCGTCGATTGCTTTTTTTTTTTAGTGGCCGTGTGAGGAATATAACAAAATGAGAGCTGGCGTGTGTAAGACCAGCATTGTTTACTTAGTTAATAAACCTGTGGGTTACCTGCTCCCTACAACAAAAAAAAAAGAAATGTTGTTCTCACAGGGAACGACACATGTACTAGGGGGTTAACCAACCTTCCCTGCCCAGGTGTCATTGACGATAGTCTCAGCCAAGCACGGCTGCATCAGCAGCAAGCGGTCCGTGAACTCGGGAACTCAGGAAAGCCAAACATTGTAACTAGCGCCTGTCAACAGGTCGTAGGTTGGATACCCACATGATGCCGCCTGCGAATGTGGGGGTACGTGAGGGGGGATAGATCACATGATGTAGAGGGCGCTGCAAGAGCTAGGGAGAAATAAAAAGGGGAACTCGGCGTCTAAAGAGGAAAAGGAGGGAGGAAAACACAGACCGAAAATAAGGGAGAAGCTTGCTCGGGTTTACGCCCAGCTCTTGGGGCTATGCTTGCTCGCCCATGAGACTTAGAAAGTTTTGACCACGAAGGGCTAAGGCAGGATGTAGCAGGTAGAAGACTGAGGGCCACAGTGGAAGATCAGCCACCGGGCTGCCTTCTTCGTGCACCTCCGATGCAGCTGCAACATCGAGGATCAGGCTGGAAGCAACTGCCTTTAGCGGCCAGGCAAAGTTAGAGAGTAGCAGAAGGGCAGGCTCCCGTCTGAGTCACCAACAGGGGCAGACAGTAGAGAGAAGAGGTCCAATTATAGCCACTAGACGAGGGAAGAGGTTGCATGGCTAAGCCGGCCACCACCTGCAACGGGTTATTTTGGTTTAATAAACTGTTAGTGACAGCAACGGCACAGATCGTCAAAACGAAAAAGTGCTCCAACACGCACAGAAAACACAACCTGACACAAGCAGATCCAGCCCACACAATGACAAAAAAATAACACAAATGACACACCCAGAGACGAGCGCGCATGCATGCACACAGAGAACACCAGAATGAATTTGCAGCGTTTTATTTGCATAATGCTTAACATAATTCTCATCCTACAGTTTGGCACATAAACTCTAATATACAACATGCAGACTAGGGCAGGTGATTATAGATTGGCCGCACGCATGCAACACCAGTCATTCGAGGAAATGCTGGCGATGCCCAGCCACATATGCTTACAACACGATACATTTTGGCTCCGTACACTCAACAGCATGACTAAACTGGGGTTGTCGTTATCACAGCTGCACATATTCACCATCTCCATCACTACTGCATGATATGAAAGGGACAGGGTTTCCACCTCCCGTTGATTCCGCACTATAATGGATGTGGTCTCATTACTCAGGTACGCACTGAAAGAACCACGAGACTGACAGCTGCTGTAAGATGGTCAGTGCGGAGAGGGAGTTTAACGTTCGGGAGATGCCCAATGTTTACCTGCAAGATAAAAATCTTTGGCTACTCCTGGCTTCGAACCTGCAACTGTCTACGAACTAGTCTGCAGCTCTATCCGCAGAGCCATCCAGCTCGCCTTCACCATTGCAACTACGGCAAATGTCCTTGAAACGACAGACATCGTCGTCGTCGTCGTCATCGTCGTATCATCATCATCATCATCATCATCCATCCATCCATCATCCGTCATCATCATGCATCATCATCCATCAACCCTTCTGTCGCCACTAGATTCATAGACATTCTCCTGCTCCTTCTCCGTGCCATTTTTGCCACATCATTATCAACATTGTCCTCGTCTTCTGCAATCTCAAGATCGAGACGCTTAAAATAACTCCAGCCCGATTTCTTGTTCTAGCTGATGTTGAAGTCCCACAGCCGTATTTTGTTATCGTGAGACCCGCTGGCGATGCGCAGTTCGTCGAAGTGAATGCAGCTCACCATCTCGGTGTGTCCTTTGAACGTCTGGATGCTGGCATCTCTGGTTCACAGAAGATAAAAAGCTGCGTCTAAAAGGGTAACACCAATAATTGTATTATCTACTCATCGTTGTCATCTTCGAAGTCAGACGTTCACACTTAACTGGTTTTGAGTAAGCAGATTGTTTACGACGTCACTAAGGCAGTGGTGTTGGTATGCGTGCAGTCATGCGTGACCAGTACCTCTGACTAAGAATATTCAAAACCACGTCAAACTAAAAGTAAGCAGCTCTGATCTACTCAGCTGATGTCAAAAGAAATTTTATCCAGTAGTCGTAAAACGCCCGATTTTATCAAGCATGCCTGAAAAAAATCAAGTGCTCACTTGCAGATGTCCCAGTACTTGACCATCGCGTCTTGACCTCCGCTCACGAGCATTCCCTCCCCTGCCTCTGCGTCAACAATTCTCAGCTGCAGTGTCTCCACGCTGCACACAGCCACACAGAAGAGATGCCGTGTTACTTGAACGCGATGAGATTTTGTTATTAAAATAAACACCGTTAAACAGTCGTTCTATCCACGCCCTTTAACATTCATTCTAGATAAAGTAGACATTGGACTCATCCTTACAGATATTTGGACTCACCGCTTGTAGTGTTCATTGAATGTCTTGACCAGCTTGGTGCCGTTGTAGAGGCATACCGTATTGCCATAGGAACAGGCGAAGTAACCCTGGCTGTAGCTTAGCGCCATGACGGAGGTCGTAGGGCTGACCCAGATCACCTTTTGACATTTGCCCGTCTCAGTCGACCATAGACGCACGCTCTGACAGCAGATGAGTGAAAAAGATGTGACGACAAATTAAAGTTCTCGAAGCAAGTCCCCATGACAGGTGCGAACCAAGTTTTGACAAGTAAGGCCGATTGAAAGTAACGTATTTCAAAAACAAATGAATCGAACAAAAGCTCGTGCAGCGACCTTCTAACTTTCAAACCTTGAAATGGATTTCATTTTTTCTCAAAGCAAAGCTGCTGTAGGATTGGCAACGATAGCATTTTGTGATGTCTTAAGGGTAGCACTTTTTAAAATTAATTTCTCAGAGAGGTCTATTTTCTGTGATGACAGAAGATACAGGTTTTAGTTGATGCAGACATTGTTTGTGTGTGTGTGTGGAGGGAATGGTATAGTGTGCTCCTAGCTCTCCCACGCAAGCAGGCGATAGTCCATCGCTCTGCCACGCAAGACAGTTACAGTTTACGCACTCGGTCAGCTGATCCTGTGATGACGATACTCCCGGCCTCGTTGATGTCCACAGAGAAAACGGCGGCGTTGTGACCAGTTAGCGTGTGCAGCAGAAGACACCGGTTGATGTTCCATATCTTGGCCTGTACACAGCAGAACCCTCAGCTAATGCAAGAGCAGGAGGACTGACACAATTAAAACAGACGGACAAGTGGACTGAGGAGAGAGCGAAGGAGAGAGAACAGACAGACACCCTGCGCGAAAATATCTTGGATTAACGCAAGATATTAGCGCGCTTCCTCTTAGCTTAAATGCATATTTTGGCGCACTGACAGAGAAATGAGAAGCAGGGAAGGGATACACACACAGATCGGCAGATAGGCAGACAAAGCAAGCAGCCAGACAGACAAACGGACTGGAGAGTAAGATGTGAAAAAGGGGATAATGGAAAGACGAGTGAAATGTGGTCTGAACTCTGACTCACTGTCCTGTCTTGTGAGACAGACGCCAGCAGATTACCACGGCGGGCTAATGCCCACACAGGTCCTGTGTGACTTAGCAATGTTCGTGACGTTGTCCCGGTACGAAGGTTCCATATCTGTCCATTCGAAAGCAACGGAAACATGCAGGTGTAAGCATATATAGGTGTTGGTATATGTATACCTTTTTCAATATTCCATCAGGAAAAAAATTTGCAGTAGCAGCGTCTCGCATTCCATTCTGTATGAATACAGGTGTTCACCTATGAATCTCAAGTAAAAACAATAACTCTAGCTCTGAATATACAAACATATTAAGATATTGATAATTTGCAAAACAAATTCCTTTTTTTATTTTGATTCTAGGGTGAAAACTGTCCTCGCACCTTTACTGTGGAGTCGAAAGATCCAGAAACAAGGAGATGCTTGGTGAAAAACTTCAGACACCACACGCCCTTGGTGTGACCTCTCAGCACGTGCAGCAGCTGACCTGTCTTCATATCCCACACTCGGATTGTCTTGTCACCACTGCCGCTGGCCAGACGGGTCTTGTCGAAGGTCACTGTGAGCACACTGGAAACATCGAACGGAGGGGGCGGGGGGAAGTCCGGTGATTAAGGTGATAGATAAATTTACCGAAAAAATAGATGGCCAGATGATGGCTTTAGGTGTGATAGTGCCACAGTTACTTCCATAATCTACTCACCATTTTTCGAAGTTATGCCATGCAAATAGTTTCTTTCTTGTTGGCGTAAATGCGTGGATGCAAGCTTTTATTTATTTTTTTCAATAACAGAAATTTTTCTCGATAAACACTATGTGAATCTATCCCGCCTCCAAAAACGCTCACAGTTTCTCAAAAGCCCGCTATAGTGTGCACGCGGACACTTCGAGCTCCGCGCATGTCTCCTTTACCCATCCCCCACCCAACCCCTCAGCAAAAACGAACGAAACCTGTCCTCAAGCGACCACAGGTTCCATCCGCCACTTTCCCTGCCTGGTCATCGCCTGCAGGGACTGGGGAGATCAAAGAAGTACCGTTAACAACCCCAAGTTGGATCAGAAACAATCCTGTCCTACTTGTGCAACGTGCTGTTTAGTTCACGCGTTAAAACGCATGTATTCAGTTCTACGTGTAAGTCCAGTTACACACCTTTCAAAAACAAACCGTTGATGTGAAAGATCTTTCTTTCCTCTCTCTCTCTCTCTCATCTCGAGCACACAAGAACACACACACACACACTTCTATATACAGCCGTTTCTGTTGTCATTGTAACCAAACGATCTCTCTCCTATTTGCCTCTCTTCATAGCTATTTCATTTTTCGTTTGCATTTCCCCCTGGCTCTTCGTCAAGCAGGATTATCTATCTTTCGTGTCGGTCAAAGGGTAGGGCTTGTCGCAAGACAGTGAAAATGGTGGGTTCTGGGTCCCGATGTCGTCTCTGGCACACGTATTTCCTTTGTATGCACCTGGTTACACGAGAGCGATGGATGAATTTAACGAAGGGAGTCACGTCTGATGATTGGAAGTGATGGGGATCGATTTGGGGCTCATGTCTCTTGAAAAAGCCCAATGAGCGTGTGCGTGCGTGGGCGTTTGTGCGCGTGCGTGCGTGAGTGTATGCATATGTGTGTGTATCGTCGTCGTCGTAGGTACACTTACGTCAGTTCAAAGAGAGTCATTACCCTTCGCTTCTATCTTACTTTTGCGTGTGGCCTTTGAACTCCGTGACGCGACATGTTCCTCGATTCCAGTTCAGGCGCAGGTAGAGGTTGTCACGAAACACGCGTTTCCAGATTGGATCGTCTGATACAGGGACCTCCAGTTTCACTTCCCTGCACTTGGCCTCCCACAGACTGTTGTGATTGGCCAGCGTCTGCCACGACTTGCACACCTGCATGCGACAGGTGTAAAGCCCGACTCAGACGATCCGACTTATGCCAAGTAGATATGGGTGCCGTAACAAAAAAAAACTAGCCCAGCGTTGTGCAATCAAATGTATCTTTATTGAAACTGCGGGGAATTTTTCAGAGGGCTGAGGGGAAGGTCTTAGTTCTTGTTAAACAATCGTCCAGAAGAGCTATCGATCTACAGCACACGACATTTTTCTGAATTTTCATGTACATTTATATGTATACTTCCTAACACCCCCCACCCACGGTTATTACTTGAATTAGTTGCACTGTGGAAGAGCAAAAGTTTTCGCAAGACCTTATGTGCATTAAGTGCAGAAGCGCGTACTTGAATCTACACACAGGTTCGCAAGCATGCGTGCACATACGAGAAAGTACATGAACGTTCAAGCACGCATTCTCACCCAGTGGCAGACACACATACAAGCACAACCATTAGGGAAAATGTCTGTAAATGTGTGCGCGTCTGGGCGTGAGCACCACCCCCCAGAAAATCACATCAAACGATGTCACCCCAACGATATGATAAAATTGCATGACATCGTGCCTGTGAATTGAGACAAATTAATGAAGTTGAGGGGAGGGCACAGCACTTACCCTGCTGGCTTCTACCAGCTCCTTGGGCGAAAGGTACGACAAGATCTTCAGTGACAATTTCTCCGGCAAAAGGGTGATGAAGTCTTTGTGCTGCTTGCGCTGCACAAAATGAACACTAACTTATTGGCTTTTTGCTGCTTAGAGCCCCACCGCAAGCTAGGTTTATGATCAAGGCGGTAGCATTTCATGAAAGGCTGCCTACAGAGTCAGCGAGATTCTTTGACAGCTTCCTTGGCAAAGACGCTGAATTTTATCTGCACACAGCTATATCCTGCAGCGTTGTTGTCGAGGAAAGTCCCATTACGAAAAACAGTTCACCGATGCACTATCTCGCTTTGGTGCATTTGAGTTAAATAAGTAGATTAGAGTGTGATATAGGTGCAGTAGTCACTGACATACAGTAGTGTGATTTACGAGCGTGATTGTGCTTATGAAAGACAGAGTAACAGAAAAAAGTGCGTGCGCGCGTGCGTGCAATTAACACCAAAGTTCTTTCCATGACCGCATATGGAGAAGAAAGAGAAGAACTCTGCTCGAATCACAAGCTTTCAATACATCTTTGCTGACGCCATTTAAAGAGCAAAAAAGAGGAACAATAACAGCACTTACAGCAAGAGTAAACAAAACAAATAAATAAATGTTATATTACAATGACGCACTGCTAAAATACTTGACAAGAAATAATGTTGTCTTTGGTCAAGTTTGAGCAGCACCTTGTGCAAAAATTCATTTTTCTTCATATCTGAAACGATACATTTACAGAAGTTAGTGAATTACTGATAAAACATCGTACATGTTAACAAAAACTGATAATGTTTAATGATTTAGGTCTGTGTAGACATCGTTCATACACGTAAATAAGAGTATAAACTTGTGCATACTTAAATAGAATTAGCAAATGAGAGATTTATTAATAAGCAGGGTACAAAAGCCTGAATCTTGTATATTATATGGCTATATGAAAAGTTCATGAGCATAGAAAGTATTTACTGTATAGCAGCCTGCTCTGCCGGCACACAGGGGTGGAGTTGGAAGGCATAGACACAAACTCCCTACAAACACTCGCCCACGCAGACAAACATTAGTGTTCATGCGCTTACTCGCACACTCACTGGCTTATTATTCTCTGTGTTTCTCTTTGTCAGTTACTTGCTATTCTGGTTTCACTCATCGAGCCGCTCACTCACTTATTCGCTCGCTCAGTCACTCACATTACTGACCATTCCAAGAATTCGTGTACCACCTCAGGAGTTGCATGCCTTCCTCTGGAATATCTGTGTCGCGCCAAGAACTGTTGCTCTGCGAACATCATGGGAACATTTTAGTGCATGAGACTGAAAAGGAGTCCCGTTTACCGAGATCAGGCTGCAAATATTGGCCGAGAATGCGCCTGACGCTAATTAAGTTGGGATCTTCCCCGAGACAGTTATCCCGTCTCAGTAAATTGTCGCGAGCCTCTACACATTTCCAACTTTGGTGATAAATGTTTAAGATACATAAGGGGTTTAACCTCAAACTTCGAAGTACAACCTCTTAACATTTAAATGAATGAGCTTTTAGAACACATAGTCGAAGACTGTGCGTTTACTGAAAGCGGAAACCTGCATTTCGATCGTAGATCCCCCAAACTGCTGAATATTAGCATTTATACACAATTTATGTCTATGCGCGCTTTCTCTTGGAGCAAACGCACTTTCTTGGGCAGCGATGAAGGGACACACCGGCTTTGTCCTCATTACTTTTTCTAACTTTTTTGTTTTCTTATGCAGACGTCACTTGTCTGCTAACGTGGTCACCAAAAACCATTACAGGTCTCTGAAACCCAAACTTCTGTTGCCAAGAAATTTACTGCCGTGTGTTCAGGTGCAAGGTGAGAAAAGGCCAATGCCAACGCCTGCTGACGTCACGAGTGACCCAGAAGGCGACTTATGTGCGTTCACAAAGACACGATCAAGAAAAGTTGACGTCACCATACCTTCACATCCTGCGGCTCGAGGTCAACAGACGTCAGCGTCTCGGACTGTTTAGAAGACTTCCTAAATCCCTTTCCCCGGTAGTTCTCATCTTGAATGTGTCGCCGGACAGGCATATCGATAAATCTGCCGATAACAACAAAACTGAAATATTCCATGACGTTAAGAAATAACAGCTTTTACAATTGATACAAAGCGTTTCCTTCTCTTTGCTGAACTCAGGCTTGGCTACAAACAGTCCCGATCAATAGGCTTGTCATTATGGAATGTAATTATGATAAATCGTTTGTTCGCATACGAGAATACGGTCGTACTCGCGCTGAGAGCTTTCAGCAAAGGTGCTTCATAGCTGTACACCGGATCTGGTTGTCAAAGGCCCTAAAACCTCGACTGCCGACCTCGCAGGTATAATGCGTCTATGTGCACTGACTACGAAATGAGCGAACGTGCTTGGGGACCATACCTGGGAAATATTTCCTACTGTCTCAAAACAGAGATGTTGCATTTTTGAAACAGATTCGCAGATTCACTTCATTTGTTTCCCTTTAATATTTTATCAAAAGTGTACGAGTTCGCATATTACAAACTGAGAGGAAAGTATTCTTATTAAGATCTCTGTCCTTGACATTGCCCTGCTCTGCTGTGCCCACCTCACGTACCTGGATACTGCTCCACGTGTGCTGGGTGGTTCCGACAGAACGAACCTGGTCGTGTCGGGGTACAGTCTGTCCGACAGGTAACCTTCGCTACTGACGCTCAAGGTGCTGGTACTTCCCGTCAGGCCTTTCAGCAGCCTGTGTTTTTCAGCTTTGGACTTTAAATGACGGACACTGTGGACAAGCCGAGCATTCCGTATATGGCCAGTAAATTAAAACAGCGTTTTACCTGTGAGCTTTTTTTCTTCGTGTGCGTGAACGTGCAGAATTACGTGCAAGGATTTGGTACATGCTTGTAGGCTGGGGCAGGCCGTGGCCATACGCATCGAACGCGAGAATCGTTGCGTGCAATATATTTACTTACAATACCATACTTAGAATGCTATGCAAAGAATTTAAGATGCGATTGTTGCATTGGGTTGTATTGTATGGTACTGCGTGTAGTAATGTCGTTCAATGCACTATTATAATTAAAGAATCGACGATCTGAGGTGTAAACCCGTGCATCAGTCTGGCATCTGCCCTGGGTTCTTCCTACGGACCTATTCATCGATCCGCTGATATACGGTGTGGTCAAAAGTCAAAAGAAATCCACTTACCTTTTCCGAGGTGATTCCAGTAGACTATCACGAGAGCCCTCTGACAGGCTCGGCAGTTTCAGATCATCCTCTCCATCCAGGTACGCGCTTTTCACTCGGTGGAATGTGTCCAAACGAAGTCTTGCTAGCTTTTCCTGCTCAGAAAAAATGTTCACGGATTCACATACTGTACAGGCTACAACTCGTTGGCATACAGGACACAAAGACGATGAAGTTTTCATCTCTATTGTTTTTCGTAATGGGTTGAAATCTGTGTTCACCAATCATTCATCACTGCAAGGAAAGGACTGAAACTAATAGTAAAAAATAATGATGAATCTTAAATCTTTTATATCCACCACACTGCGTATAAGTTTAAAATAAACCAGAGTTCGCAGAGAATTTAAATAAAGTTTCGAATTTACCTTGAAGAAGTTTAGAGTGTGATTTTTTAAACCGCCTTGCCCACCAATGCAGAATAAATTACGAGTATTCCAGTGGTCTGAGGTGTATTCAGGCAGTTTTCTTGATATATATTTGCTAAAGTCGCATCATAAGTTGAATGTAAAATCTTGAAGTCTAGCGTAGGTTTCTGCGCAGGTAGAAGGGAAAACCAAGGAAACCGACAGTATGTCGTCCGAGAAGAGAAGATTAAAGAACACATTCCAGTGTTATATTTATCGATTCGATGATATAAAATGACTTTCTGTTTTGCTATATTCTATATATTTTTGATCTCTTTATCCCCCCCCCCCTTTCCATCTCTAATTCTTTTCTGTATTTCGGAAGGTTTACATTTTTTTTTTCAGTGATCCCATCATGCACCGGATTGTCCTCCAAACATTATTCTTTCTACTATAATAAGAATAAGCATTTTCTTTACATATGTAAGTGGCACCCATTTTAATCGGCAGGTAAGTATCCTTTCTCATTTTCCTTCCCTCCTCCTATATTATCTACTTTTCTAATTAATTTATTTATTATTTATTTATTTGTGTTGTGTTGTGCCCTGATGAAGGGGTAGTGCTCCAAAATGTTGACCTTGTTCGTTTTAGTAATAAATGCTTGTCTCAGTCCCCTTGTTCAGTTGACACCACCACTACAAATAACTTACTTTCAGCTCCCGCGAGACATGCGTACTGATTGGCTTGAAGTCTATATCGGGGAAGCGGATGCTAGCAGCATACATGAAGTCCCGATGGAGGGAGGGCTGCAGCACCGTGGACAGGAACTGGAACTGGGTGTACGTGCTGTGACGTAATATCGCTTCCAGAACTGCACATTTCTTCACAGGGCAAACAAGAGGATAACTATTTATATCTATGTATTCATAAGCTAAATAACGGTAAATATTTACGTATTAAACCTTGCGTAAACACAGAACATCCAAATTCTTTATTGGGCAAACAAAGGATAAATATATACGTATTAAAGCTTATTTTAACACAGAACGGTACATTTCTAAATGTACGTGCAAAAGACTAAACATGTGCTTCAGTTGCTTTAGCAGACATAACCCCAGAGATAACAGACACATAAGACATGAATAAGTTAAAGAAATAAATTGCTGTATGATCTTTAAAGGAATAAACAGTTATCTGAGGGATCGTGAATTCTTTTAAATTCGTGTATGTCTGAGAGGGATGGGGGTGTCTTTTAAATTTTTATGCTGTAAATGTAACCCAGAGTAATTGCATAACAATTTGATAGGAAAATAGTCTTGCCACCTGCAGTGCTAACCTTTTCATCTGGAAGACGCATACAGCGTATTCAAGTACCCTCATATCATTCAGCAAGTCTTAAAAGAATTCGATCAGTCATAGCACAAAGCTGCCTAAGAACGTGACACTTCTAGAATTAATCAGCGTCCTGTCAGTGACTTCAGCTCAGATCCGAAATTTCTCTGATTAAATGTTGCGGACATGTACGTCTTCTGGACATTTATCACCTGCTACCTGCTGATTACCAAACACTCACACTACGAGGGAAAGGCCCTCAGCAAGACTTGCTTGTCGAGAAGCAGCACTTACACCTGTCTGCACTTTACGTTGTCGTCACTCTCTCTGCTTTAGATCCAAAGCGGCTAGTGCCATGTATATCGGTTACACTACAGCTAGGGAAGAGGAGGGGAGGGGAGGGGAAGAGATTCGAAGGAGGGAATGTTATACCGAAGCTTGGGTGAACGTTCAACTAGACAAGTTCTTACAACAGTGGCTTTGCTGTGAATGGTGTGCTAGTCGTGACGTTGGTTTGTACATGTATAGGCATTTAGCGTGTTCGTCTATTAGAAATTTAATGGAGAGTATTAAGGTAGAAAGAACAGGTTAAGAACAGACTTCTAAAAGCGCCTAATTAAAAAAAACTTCTCACAAGCGTTAATACTAATACACAGTATTGTATGTTGTTTAATTACCACTCACGCACGCACACCACACCATAACAGTAATTAAGACAAAAGAGTTTGGATATTTTTTCAATGTGGTCAGGAACGAAGACCCCCTCATGGGTGTAAGAAGGGAAAGGGTGATGACAGATGGTCGGTTAAGAGAAAGGGGGATGGAGGTATTCGGCAAGAACCTCTGGCGTCCGCCATGAAAATAGGCGCCAAACTACACAGGACGTGTGTGTGACGGACACGAAATCTGAACCCACAGCCTGTATCTGTGACAGGCACGATTCTCCCCTGTACTATGGCAGATTTGTTTATCGATTTCTGTTTATGTCCGGGGCGGGGGAATGAACAACTCGAGCACTCAGATTTTGTGCAATCGATCTTTTTCTTTTCTTCTACATTCTGTTCGATATTTCTAGGAATTCGAGTAGGGGATGCATTTGTCCTTATGTGCATATGTTGTGCACTTTTTTTCGTGCAGCTGTACCTATATGTGTTTAAGTAAGCGAAACTGCATGCTGCACGCGCATGCGCCTTTGCAAGCACAGACCTGATAAAACTACCCCCCCCCCCCCC